>PVHX01030211.1:0-16083 GCA_004024805.1 Geosciurus inauris | reverse complement strand
TAACTCAACGAGACCCTGTCTCTACATAAAACACAAAATAGGGCTGGGGATGTGGCTCAGTGGTTGAGTGCCCCTGTGTTCAATCCTGGGTACCAAAATTTAAAAAAAGAAAGATATAAAAGGCACCTAGAAGACAGGCTAATAGAGCACGCCTGTAACTCCAGAGACTCTGAAGGCTGAAGCAAGTGAATTTCAAGTTGGAGGCTAGCCTCAGCAACTTAGGGAGACCCTGTCTCAATAAAAAGTAAAAGGGATGGGGATGTCGTTCAGTGGTAGAGTGCTCAGGGTTCAATCCTCAGTGGGGGGGGAGGTGAGGGGGACACAGATTTCTTGATCACATTCTCTCTTTGCTCTTCCCCTCCCCTTTTCACCTGCCAGTATAGTACAAAAGGAAGCACGGAACCCAAAGCCAGCCTGAAATACAGCCATGCCATCTACTCCTGGCTGACATGTGCCACTTACCAAGAACTCCCTCAGCCACAAATGCAGCAAACAAGACTTGCATCAAATGGCTCCCATGGATAATGAGAATTGAAAGCTGCTTTTATCTAGCGCCCAGCATAGCCTCTGGTGTCTGGTCACCCGCTGGGAGGTCACCCGCTGGGAGAGTTAAATGAGGTATGACGAGGGAGGCACTGCAAATTAGTGAGTTTGAGCCTCATTAAAGGTGTTTGCATCATTGCAAATTCAAACTGAATTAGAATATCACCAAATGCTCAAGGTGGGATAAAGGGGCACTGTTCTTTTGCAAAATAATTTCTAAAGTCTGTTTCCTACTTCTTGTGGTTCCTTTAAAGTTTTCAAGTCCTGAATGGTTCCTAACCCCTAATTAAGGGAGTGCAGCTTCCCTTGCTTGCTTACCTGTCCAACTAAGACTGGTAGCCTGGCAGGCTCTGCCCTGGAAACTGGACAGGGAAACACTACTGTTTATGCCACACAGCTGTTTTAAAGTGTCAAGGTACACTGAATGCTGCTGAGGTTGTTAAAGAGTGCTTGCTTAGCATGCCAGAGGCCCTGGGTTTGACTCTCAACACTGCAGAAGTATGCGGGAAGCACCAAGGCAAGCAAGATGCATATTTCCTCCAAAGCCCTAAAGATACATTTTGCTTCCTGACACCAGACCTTTGCTTATTTCTTTAAGGATTTAATAAATGAGGATTGAACCAAGCCTATAAGCACAAGAACAAATGTCAGATTTAGCAAATAAAAATTCAGGTCATCCAGCTAAAACTGAATCAGACAGTGAACATTTTTAATACAGTGGGCCTTTTTTATCCACAGTTTTGCTTTCCACAGTTTCAGTTACCCACAGTCAACTATAGTCCAAAAATATTAAATGGAATATTCCAAAACTAATTCATAAATTTTACATTTTGCATCATTTTCTGAACAGCATGGTGAAATCTCTTGCCATCCTGCTCCATCTCACTTGCAGGTCACTTAGTAGCCACCTCAGTTACCAGACTGACTGTTGTAATATTACAGTCCTTGTGTTCAAGTAACCCAAGTTTTATTTAATAATGACTGGAAAGCACAAACACCGTGATGCTGGCCATTTGGATATGCCAAAGAAAAGCTGTATAGTACTTCCTTTAAGTGAAAAATGTGTATGCTGGGATTGCTACTGTCTACAATAAGAATAAATCTATAGGTAAAACTGCAATGAAAGAGAAAGAAATTCATGTTAGTTTTGCCATCACACCTTAGACTACAAAAGTTACAGCCACAGTGCATGATGAAGGTGGAAACAACATTAAATTTGTATGTGTATATAAGAAAAAATATAGTATATATAGGATTTGGTGCTAGCTATGGCTTCAGGGATCCGCTTTGGGGGTCTTGGAATTTTACTGCCTACCCCTGCCAAGAATAAGGAGGACATACTGTATAAGTATGTTGTATGCAACATTTGGGAAATATACTCAACTTTTCTCATTATTTAACTGAAATTCAAATTTAAGTGGATGTTCTATTTTTTCTGACAACTCTATGAACAAATGCAAAGACTATTTGAAATGTTTGTCTACAGTCTTTAACACATACATTTTTAATAATCTATGTAAAAATATAAAGTACCCTGAAAATTTAGTATGGAAGTTGTAAACACATACAAACACACACACACACACACACACACACACACACACACACACACACACACAAATTGAAGATACTATCACTCTGACAGGGAAGACTCTTAAGTCTTTAACATTCATCTGGGGATTTGCTAAATACTACCTGCCAGTCAAATTGGGCCTCCTGCCACTTCTGTATTATCTTTGAGCAAAGAATAGTTCTTACACTTTTTAAAAATAATTAACTTATTTCTTTACTTTGCCTATTAAAACTTTATTTCAATATAACTATGCTTATGAAAATATACTCACATTGGTTACTAAAATGCAATTTAAGCTTAATTAAGCCTACACGCTTTCAACCAAAACCTTGGTACGTGGTTTTAAGATTTTAAAAGAGGATTTACAACTTGGTTGATTGTTATCTATTACAAATATATAAAAGAACCTCCATCAAATGCAGCTAAAGGAGGCAGCAAGAACCTTGAGAAATGTACCTTTGGTTTGCCAAAAACAAAACAAAACAAAACAAAACAACAAAAAACTAGTATCATCATAAATTTGTCAAATTAGTAAAACAAAGCATTGTGGCAATATTAGCAATGACAGTTTAGAAAGCAGCCTCTGTGTACATGGGAACTGCCCATCTGATTTAGTTGCTCTTCCATGCAGATTCTAAATCTACACAATCCAAAATTCAGATAATTTCTGAAATCTGAGTTAACACTGTTAGCTTCCTTCATTGGCTGAAGTTAACAAGGGAACTCAGCACACTAGCTTTTAGTTTTTCTAATTTATGCAAAGAAACAGAAAAGTAAGTTTCTTCTCCAGCTTTTCAGTCCAGACTTGACAGTAAACTACAGGCAATATAATTCTTCCATTTTCAGTGTTCATGGGGGGACATAGAATGAAGTCAACTTGGGTTTTGTGTCAAAACAGTTCCCAAAGTTAATGACCACATGGCTTTAGAAGTGACTCTAGAAAATAAAATGGTCCTTCTTGAAAGACTAGAGCAAAATATCCAGCCGTAGATATAGAAGTCTTATCAAAACAATGCAGCCCTGCCTTTTTTGGGGGGGAGGGGCAGTACTGGGGATTGAACCCAGAAGGTCCCTATCACTGAGCTACATCCCCAGCTTTTTAATTTTTTTTTTATTTTGAGATAGGTTCTTGCTAAATTGCTGAGAGTCTTGCTAAATTGCCAAGGTTGGCTTCAAACTTCCTATTTTCCTGCCTCAGCCTCCCCTGTAGCTCAGATTACCAGAATGTGCCACAGCCCCACTTTTAAATGGAAAAAAAAATCAAAAGAAGAATATTTTGTGCCAACTGAAAGTTATATGAATTTCAAAACTGTGTCCATAAATAAAAGCTTATAATAACTCAGCCAAGCCCACTCATTTTTATATGAATTCATAGAATCTGCAAAGCCAGAAATGTTTACTATCTGGCCTTTCACAGATGCAGTCTGTTGACTCCTGAAACAGATGAAGCCATTACCTGTGAAGTGGTGCTACAAATAATCCTTCAGTCAGTAACCCTGAGTGGACCACACTTTTTCTTTTCTTTTTCTTTTCTGTAGTTGTAGATAAACACAATACCTTTATTTATTTTTTATGTGGAGCTGCAGATTGAACCCAGTGCCTCACACGTGCTAGGCAAACGCTGTACCACTGAGCCCCAACCCCAGCCCCTAAACATTTTTTTATTTGCATAAGTATTTGCTTAGCTGTCCTTTTTGCTCCTAGTCAAATGAAAAAGACCTTATTTTCATAGACACAAAATTTTGTTAAGTTGCAAGCTAATGGTGTCTGAATGATATTCCTTTTTTTTCTTTTGGCACCAGGGATTGAACTCAGGGGCACTCGACCACTGAGCCACATGCCCAGCCCTACTTTGTGTTTTATTTATAGACAGGGTCTCACTGAGTTGCTTAGCACCTCGCCATTGCTGAGGCTGGCTTTGAACTCGTGATTCTCCTGTCTCAGCCTCCCTAAGTGCTGGGATTACAGGCTTGCGCCACCGCGCCCGGATGATATTCTTTTTTAACAATATAGGCTGTCTCTGCTTTTCATGACTTCTAATTCACCCCTTGTCCCTTGTCTCACCCCCTCACTAACACGAACATTACTGTGGTTTTTAGATGCCTAACCCAGTCAGTATTTTACCAAGTGGCTCGCCTGCCATCTAGTGGGGAAACATGAGAGTACACTATTTCATTTATTTGTGTAATTTAGACAAACTGACCAGCTAGGTCTAAGCTATAGGATCTTTATTTTTTTTCTTTATAATTTAGCCTTTATTTTATTTATTTGTTTTTATGTGGTGCTGAGGACTGAACCCAGTGCCTCACATGTGCTAGGCAAAAGCTCTACCACTGAGCTATAACCTCAGCCCAAACTATAGGATCTTGGACAGTGATGATAGGAACAGTAATTCCTTACATTTGAATAGTCCTTTGTAATTTTCAAAGAATTTCCCCAAAGTTCAGTATTTTAATTATCCTCTCTCACCACAATGCTGTGATTTAAGCAGATCTTTCTTTCCCACATTTTTTCAAATGAAGAAATTGAGTCTGAACATTTCCTAGTTCAAGGTTATAGAGGTTGGGTCTGATACAAGGTCCCTGATCTGCTTGCTGAATCTCTGAACTCAGGTCCTCTCACTTCAACATTTCTAGTTCTATTCTGTGAATGAATGACTGTGTCTATTTGCCACAAGTACATCTGCTCTAGGAAACTTCCATGGAGAGTCTCTCTAATCTCTCTCTCCCTCTCCCTCTCCCTCTCCCTCTCTCTCTCTCTCTCTCTCTCTCTGCATTTCTTTTCTGCACTGCTGGGGATCAAACCCAGGCCTTGCTAGGCAAGTGCTCTACCACTGAGTCATATCCTCAGTCCTATGGACAGTCTTTTTAAACAAACATGAGCCATCTGAAATATTCCCTCTCAAGAAAAAAATCCTAAGGAGGCAAACACAATTTTCCCTAGGTTAAGATTTAATTAATGTTTATCTAAACAAAATTAGTTTAGATCCATTTTCTGATAGAAGCTTCATAACTAGAAAGAAGATACTTAAGACTTAAGCCTTGCAGAACTGTGTCTACTGGAAGGACACCTGTTACCACTTATCTTTAAATCCTTTTTTGATTAAGACCTATAATAACAAATTTTCCAATGCAGTATGATTCCCTACTTTTAGACCTACAAAAAAAAAAAGTTTGCACAGAGCTTTGAGAGTGAAAGACACAGAGGTCTCAACAAAGATCCATTTTAATTGCTTGGTGTCTCAGAAATTTCCAGGGGCTTGTTGTGAATCTCAATGGGACCTCTGATCATGCTATGCTAAAGTACATTTAGGAAGGGACATCTGTGAACTGTCCCGGTACTCACTAAGGTACCTTTGTCTTGCAATGGTGGCCTTTTTGTGCTTAGGATTAGATGAATCAAAAGTTAGGGCCACTCACAAGATAGAGTCAGGCTGCTGATGACATCCATCTGCTATCTGTGCAGTTTGGCACACAGTTAGAAGGTACCAAATCATGAACCAGCTACTAAATGAATTTGCACTTCACCATGTCCAAAAATGCATTTTTCCAGAGCTTTGCAGACCACGGTTCCCAGGAGGGTCCTGTTTCTTGTGAAGAAGGTCTCTGAGGGAAACTTTAGTATTGTCTGCAGATAGCTGCAATTTCATATTAAAATTTCAAAGTGAGGTGGGGGTGTGAGAACTAAGGTATCTGGGGCCTGGAAATGTAATGCTTTTATCATTAGACTTTGCACATGGCCTTTAGTTTAACCACAGGTGAACCCTGGTGTTTGGCAAACTCTGCTGATGATGCAATTTGTATCACAGATAAGATAAAGTCCCTGAACTCTTTAGCTCAGACATGGCGCTAGACTGATTTTCTTGATTGCCACCATTGTCTTGGTGGCCAACATTCTGGCTCAGCCATTTCTTGCTGCTGAGGCTTGGCAATTTATGTGTGTACTGTGTGGCTCAACTCAGGTATACTGCAACAATTGTGTAAAGCAGAGAGTATTGGTTATTTTAACAGCCCCTGGGATTCACTTTTGGTTTTCTCAGGTCATCCCAAGTATGTCCCTACAAGTTCACAGTACAAGAATTTCTTGAAGTTGCAACGTTTTATATCAAGATTATTACTGCTGTTACCATTAAGAACAACAGACACTTATAGATTGTGACTTGTTGTTAAGCACTGTTGCAGAGGCTTCATGTATGTGAACAAAACTAATCCTCTGATCATACCTACAGGGTGCAATATTATTGTCATCCCCATTTGACACAGCAGCAGAGACTTGCTCAAGCTCAAACAGTTAGTGTGTGATGGGGAAACATCGGAATCCAGGTAGTCTGATCCCAAAGCCCTCACTTTTCATTACTGTTGGCTCAATCCCAAACACAAAGAAGAAAAGACATGCTACTCCCCACTATCTACTCAAAAAAGTCCATTGACCCATCTTGGGGTTCAGCACCTTCTGTGATTTCGCTGCATCTTATATTGTCCTCAGCTTGTCGCCCTGTCCAGCAGAGTCCATTCTAGAACTTCAAAGCACTCACCAGTAACAGGCCAGGCCTTTGTTCATGTTGTTCCTTCTACTCCCTCTTTCTCTAGCAAACTTCTACTCATCCTATAAGGCCCGGCTCCAATTAGAATTCTTCTTCTTCTTCTTCTTTTTTCTACTGGGGATTCAATCCAGGGACATTTTACACTGAGCCATATCCCTAGCCCTTTTTATTTTTCTTTAATTTTGAGGTACAGTCTCCCTAACTTGCTTAGGGACTTACTAAATTGCTGAGACTGGCCTCAAACTTATGACCCTTCTGTCTCAGCCTCTAGAGTTGCTAGGATTACAGGCATATACCCATATGCCACCACATCTGGCAATGCAATTCGACCTTTTTAATAAATCCTTACCCAAGACTGCAGCTGGAATAAACACATTCATCCCTGAACTCTTGCTCATGGCCCTTTGCTTGAATTTCTCTTAGTGCACTTAGTATCTTTTACATGGTACTGGAATTATTTATGTGTATCATTAGACCATAAATGCTCCAAAGGAAACCCTATTTAACCTCTACTTCAACCATGATATCCTTCTTGGTTTCCCCAAAGACAACAACCTCTAGGCCCCCACAGTACTTCATTCTTATCTCAATCATCTGGAACACTTAACTGTATCCCATGGTAAGGTTAGAAGTCCAGGGATCTGCTTTTCCCTGGGACATAAACTCCTTGAGGACAGGCAGTGTTTTACTTGTCTCTGTATTCCCAGCCTAGCACAGTCGCTTGCTTTTGTGCTTGTTGAATGAATCATAAACGATGAAGCCTTTCCTGAATGCCCCCAACTAGGGGGACTCCTTTCCCTCTCTAAGCTCCAGCAGCAACTTGTTCCTCTTCATGACTTTTTTTAAAAAAAACATACTTTAGAGTTATCTGTTGACAGCTCTTAGTCCCCTGTTAGACTTTTAGCACATTAAGAAACGTTGAAGCTATCTATGCCTTATGCACGTCCATGGTCCCCTCACAGGCCAGAGTTCTTGGTCCAGTAAATGGGCTCAATAAATATTTTGTGAATGACAGATTCATCACAATGAATGTAGCCCCTTACTGATGAACGCACGGTTGCTCCCGAAGAATAAATGAAAGAAGGTGGAGCTGGATGGAAATTTAGCCCAGCTGCGGTAAATTGTGTGTGGTAGAAGTTATAGGACCTGTCCCTCACACCTATACAGACAAGCAGCCATCAATATCACTGTCAGTAGTGACATTAGAGGCAGTTCATTATTCTTTGCCACTGTAGAAATTAGGAGAACAAACATCAAATGTCTTCCAAGAAAATAGGACAAAGTAATAAAAGACCTATAAAGCAATCATTATTTTTATATATTAGTTTCATACAATAGCTGCATATATTCTAGAAAAATAAACTATGTGTTCATTTGCCAGTGCAGTTGTGTCCCAATCCTAGTATTCCTTTCATATCCCTTTTTTTTTTTTGCGGGGGGAGGGGTAGGAGGGATTAAACCCAGGGGCACTTAACCACTCAGCCACATCTCCAGCCCTTTTTATTTTTCATATTGGAGAAGGGCCTCACTAAGTTGCTTAGGCCCTTGCTAAGTTACTGAGGCTAGCTTTGAATTTGTGATCCTCCTGCCTCAGTCCTCCAAGCTGCTGGGATTATAGGTGTGTACATATCAAATTTTAAAATAGCAATTAGTTAATTATCTTAGTACCTGGTTAAATAAAAAAGCAATAAATTGTTTTTCTTATAATGGAATGATAGGAAGGTTTCAAAAGATCATAAAAGTTAGATGAGTCTACAAATTAATAATGGGTTATTCCTATGCAATTAGTTGATCAATAAGTCAAAATAAGATTAGTCTTCTAATCTGTGGATTAGAAGTAATCTTCAAACCTGAGTTCTTCATAGAATAATACACATCTGAGATTTATTGGAAAAGAGAAAAGGGACATTTTTGAGTCTCCACTATGTGTCAAACATTGCCCATTATCCAAATTACCCTCTGAAAAATCATGCACAGAGAGGTCATACAGTTAATGGGCCATCTGACCTAGAACTTGATCCTACCCTTTCTGTGTCCTTCCTTTTATTTTGCCCATTTTACTAAAAATTCATTGCAAGTATATCACTTCCTGACATTCCTCATCAGTACTGTTTAATGTTATCCTTCCCATCACAAACAGAATTTGAGATACTATGGAGGCCAGTTAATTGAATTTCAGAGATTCATTCAGTACATGAGCATCCAAGTGGTCAGTATTTCTGCCATTTAGCTGCTCCACTGTTGATGTCTATCCCGTTTCACCTTGGTTTATAGTTTAAACCTGTTAAGTTCCACAGATTAGTCTTCTAAATTTTTTAACTTCCCCAAGTACACAGTTTTAATAGCCTGATGACAGAAATCCAATCATGAAATCTAAATGGGCTAGGTTCCAATAGATCAATAACTCACTTGGTGGCCTGCTGCCAAGCAGCCAATCACCATCAGACAAAATGGGAGCTCAGTTCTTCTCTTGTTCTTACTGATTAATTGGCCCTGTCATTACATTGTCAGAACGGCTTTTCCTTAGCAGTAGGGACAGTCCATTCCAAGCCAGCACAGGTGTGACAGTGAGGGTGCAGCCAGCAGATGGGGGAAAGCTTTCTAAAGTCTATGAAATATTTAAGTAATAGAGTATTCACTATCAGTTTTAAAAACACTAAGCGCTTACCAAAATGGCACAGTTAAATTCTTTTAGATTAAATGAAAATGAAGGAAGAATAATTAGGCATGTAATTATCCATAAAAATGTTTTTAAGATTTGTAATTACAGTTAATTGCTATAAAATACCATGTTGATTTGAAAAGCTGTTAACCAAATTGAAAATAAAGCAAATGACACTGTGAATGCATATTTCCTTATGTTCGTCCAGGCACACAGGCCCTAAATGACTTAGTGACCCAGCTTACCAAGGCACCTGCTGGGCCGGCTGTCCATTCAGCCTCTCTTACTCTTATTGCACCTGTTTTTCTCTTTTTCACTTTGTCCTATTATTCCCTTTCCCCTAGCCCCACTCCATAGAGCTCCTATGATGGAGATGCCCAAAGAAAATGACTCATGGGATTAAAAAACAATAAAAAGAAGCTGTGGAGTGATCTGGCTTTCTAATTGGAATTCCATTGAATCATGCCAGGGTTGAATCTCTCTCCACTTGACCTAACTTCAAAGCATGTCACCTTTATTCATCATAGCCACAACTACCTCTAAATACAATAGGTTTGCAATTTCATTTTCTCTGAAGTTTCATTCAAATGTGATGTAGGTTATGACTATAGGGTGATGACAGACTTGCAGAAAATCCATCCTGAGTGAAAAAGGATGATGTGATCTTTTTAAACTTCACCTCACAGAAACAATAATTGACATCATGGCTCATGTAATGTCTTTCTATTGGGTTAATATCACTGTCCTCTTATAGCTATTTTAAAAAGAAAAGTTGGGCTGCTCATTCCCCAATCTATTTGACAGGGGTGGGGAGGTTATGTAAGCAGTTCAGAGAATTCTACTTTTTTTCTTCAAGCACTTAAATATACATGTTTCAATGATATATAATTATTTACCAATTTGACACATGCTTGTCTATTACAATGGCTCCTCATTTAGCAGAATGCATTTATATTTATTTTTTTACATTGAGGCCAGTGTAAGACAATGGGTAGAAGATGGCTTCTCTAGATCTCCATCTGTGCCAAGCACATTATCCTGTGAAAATGCCAGAGAAACAGACCTCTACTATATTGGAATATTTGCTAAAGAAGATGATTAGGTTTTGGCAACTAGTTCTCAGACTAAACCCTGGTATTTTCAGACTGATTCTGAAAGAAGACACCTCTGTGACCACATACCTTTCACAGCAATATTAATAAATTCACTCATCTGTTCATTCCACAAACCTTTCTTCAGCTGCTATTTCTGGGCACATCTTCTACAAGGTGTGAGAAATACATAGAGCAATATATGAAGTCCTCATAACAAGAATATATGGTAGATATTGTTATGATTCCTATTTTACAAGTGGAACTTAGAGAAGTTATTTATCCAAGGTCACAGCTAGTAAGTGGCAGAGTCACTCTCAAAATAACTCAGACAACACTTTGTAACTCAGGAAAGTGGTATTTGATCTAAAATATTGGGCAGAGGATAAGCCTTGTTGTACTGTAAACACAAAAGATTATTTACCCAAACTTTCACTAACTTTCAACTGCCTTGGCAAGATATTACTACCACTGTGACATGAAATGTAACATTCATAATCACAGTAAGTCCTCTTTTTCAAGGACCTCTATAGTCAAGAAGTTCCGTAACTTACCAGCATCCCAAAATATAATTCAGTCGAGTCTAATTTAAAGGCTGGAGTTTTATGTTGAAAATCTGTTCCAAATTCATTACTAGGACTCCAATATTTGTCGTCCACAGAGGTTGAGAAGTTACCTACAGCTCAAGGAACCACAAGAGCTATCAGAAGATCAGCTTCCCTTCTTAGCTAAGGCCCAACCTCAAGTAATTGAGAATCTAGTAAGCACACGAGGATGGCAGATGTCAGAGAGGATGGCATCCAGAATTTGAGGGTAAGGCTAAAAAATACAGCCTATGCGTACACAGGGAATTTAGGTGAGATGGATGGCTGTTTGCTCCATTTTAGAGATCAGACCAATCTCAATTAAATCACATTTTCTATGTCCCATTCTTTAGTTACCTTAGGAGTCAAGAAATAATCCCTCCATTAAAAGAAAAACAAAAACAATAACAAAAATCTGGTAGAAGAAATTAGTTTAACCAAGGAGATGTTTACACTCCTTGAGCCCTGAAAGAGCTAAGGAGCAGCTCTTTTGCTCTTGAGGACAGTCAAGAGTCAGGGCTATTTCAGAGGCACATACTCCCTTCATCCAGCAGCTCTCCAAATTAGGGCTATATGTGTTTCTGGCATTCAGATGACCAAGTGCCTTTTTTTTTTTTGGTACCAGGGATTGAACTCAGGGGTACTTGACCACTGAGCCACATCCCCAGGCCTATTTTGTGTTTTATTTATAGATACAGTCCCACTGAGTTGCTTAGTGTCTTTCTATTGCTGAAGCTGGCTTTGAACTCACGATTCTCCTGTCTCAGCCTCCCTAAGTGCTGGGATTGCAGGTGTGCGCCAATGCGCCTGGCCCAAGTGCCATTTCTTAATGATTACATCACCTGTGGCCTTATGGAAGAGATTCAGAGGCATAAAAAAAGGTTGCTATAAGGGAAACCAAATAACAGGTACCAAAATAGTTACATAAAAGGAAAAATTTCTAGTATTCTATAGCATGATAGGGTGACTACAGTCTACAAAAAATTATTACGCATTTCATAAACAACTAGAAGAGAAGACTTTGAAGGTGCTAAACTCAAAGAAATGATAAATATTTGAGAAGATGGAAATGTTAATTATCCTAATTTGACCATTACACACTGTATACATGTATCAAATTATCACACTGTAACCCCAAAAATTAAAAAAGAAAGATCATTCAAGCTGTATTAGTTGAATCAGAATCATAGAGAGGAAGGGATCACTATTTTTCACTAGTAGGGATGCTAATGTTATTCTAGTGTACATCCAAAGCTAAGAGCCATTGATTTAAACAATATCAAACTTGGAAGGTTTCTGAGTGAAAGTCAGGTCATACGCAGCAAGGGTAACTTTCTAGACCAGGACTGTCCAACAGAAATATCATATGAGCCATGGATATAATTTCTTTTTTGTACTGGGGATTGAACCAGGGTGCTCTACCACTGAGCTATATCCCAGCCCTTTTTAGTTTTTATTTTGAGACAGGATCTCGCTAAGTTGCTCAAGGCCTCACTAAGTTGCTGAGGCTGGCCTCAAACTTGTAATCCCTCCTGCATTAGTCTCCCTAGCCACTGGGATTACAGGTGTGTGCCACTGTGCTCAGCTAATTTTAAATATTCTGGATAGTACAAGGTAAAGGTGAAAAGTAACCAGTAAATTGATTTTTATAACATGTTTTGTTTAACCAAACATATTTAAAATATTACCATTTTAACATTTAATCAATACAAAAATAAAGGGATAGGGTTTTTTTTCATACTAAGTCTTGTAAATCTGCATATTTTACTTGTAGAGCACATCCTCTGTACTGGAGAGTGCTGCTCTAGAAGCTAATGCAATATGCTCACAGGAATTCCCCCAAAATGAGTATGGCCTTTTCATCCCTATCAGCTACCACTCTGAAATGACACAGTATATAGTGATAAAGACAAGGATGTTTCATGGAGTTGCAGACACGTAGAGCTGGAAGGGCCCATGGATATTTGGTCCCCCTCTTTTATCTATTAATGAGGTGATAGAGGCCCAAGGATGGCAGGCCTGTCCCAGATTAGACTGATAATTAGCGAAAGCCTAAAGACTCTGGAATCTTAGGCTGTTCTCACTATCCTGAAAGAGATAGGTGGTTGAAAAGTAGCATCTGTCCTAATTTTCCCTTTACTTGGTTAGCAAAGAAGTATTTTCTCTAATGATGAAAAAAATCAAAGAAATCCATCTTTTCCTGATCTGTGTCACCAGCAATTCAGATTTGTGTCATTCAGCTAAATATTTATCAGAAGCTTTTCATTTTATGTTAAAATAACTCATTTTCACTTTGTTTTTTTAGTATAGCAGGCTTTGGACAGATTATTTGATGCCTCCTCAACCATTAATTTCAGTATACAAAGAATGAGGTAGTGAAAAGGCCAAATTAACTCAGGAGGTTCCCAGTTGAATAGAGTGATTGATTTCTCTGGAACAATCCACACATCTGGTAGGAACAATCAGATGCCCTATTAACAGACTTCTATTAAACAAAAGAGTATCTGGGGTGTTACAGGCCACTGGTTGGTTACACAACCTCTTTAGTCTATCATTTGTTTTTTTTTTTTTTTTTTTTTTTTTTGAGGAAACAAGAGTCAGTAAAGGTCATTTAAACACAAATAGCCACCTGCCTGATATTCAGGAGCATGTGTTAACTAAAAAGCCTTTAAAAAAAAGATACTTAGGAACTATCAGCATGGGCCTCCCTCAAGTGCAGTTATGTGCACCAGACAGAGCTACAGGTTAATGTGGTGGAGTCCTTTATTTCTTTATTCTCCTCAGTGGTTTGTTGGTGTTAACCTGGAGATAGTTCTACTTACTGATGGCTTATCTTTTGCTTGACACTGTTACATCACGTAAGTGTGCAAACAGCCAACATACAGACACCTACCAACATATACACACTGATGGATTCACACTTTCAGTCATTGACTGGACACCCATATAAGCACTGTGCTAGGCCCTCCAAGGGTCACAAAAATGCAGGAGACACAACTTCTATCCTCAGGATGCTTGGATGCTTGCAGATGGGAACATACAAATAGCTAAAACAAACGACAAAATCTTGATGTTCACAAGCATGTATTATGCAAGACATGGCTCTTTTAATGAATTTATAACTGTACAATTCATTATCAGAATACTATGACCATATTTGTGTGAGAAATGGAGATAGAGGTTATAGAAGGAGAAGAGACAACTTTGGTAAACTCCAGCACTTGGAATCATGGCTGAAAGCTACAATCTTATCAGTTGTCACAAAAAAGAGTTTTTTTCTTTAGCCCACTTTAGTTTCACAGTGGTGAGAAAATCCCCATTTACCCAGAAGAATACTGCATCTTGCTTGTCCAACTTGACAATATGATAATATGAGCTGGATGTGAATTTTATACAAAAAAGTGAAAGCCTTCCCAATCTATGATGCACTTACAGATATGTAAATATCTGCACACAGGAAGCAAGGGAATCTTTATCATGGGGTTTGCACAGAGCTTGGTTAATCTGGCAATATCCATGTACTATATTGTGAAGACAGCAAGCGAAGACCATTCATTCCCCACAGTTGGGTCCACAGACACAGTGAAGGACTGTTGATGTTAAGGACAGAGAAGCCCTTTCCCATAAGGACGTCTGGGGGATTCATTTCCTCCAACTCCTTTTGATCTTGGGGTTGACAGGATTTTGAGGTTTTCATACTGACATGAAATTGCTGAAGACTTTGTTTCTCATTTTTGGTGGAAAGGATTATAGGGGTGCATTGGAAATGAGTCTTGGAGGATGAGGCAAATTTGGGACAGCTGAATTGAGGAAAAAGAGTATGGTGGGCAAAGATAGAAGCAAGCAAGGGAGAGTGGGAGAAAAGCCTACAGAACTGAGAAGCCAGAGTGAGGGGAGCCCATACTTGCAGATCAGCAGCTCTGGCAAGCCCAGCAGAGACGATGAGCTCAAGTTTTTCTTGGGGAGCACTACAATGTCCTATCTCTAAAATTATCATCACTTAGGGATCCAAGAAATGGGGTGAGAGGATCATGTGGCAAAGGTGAAGGAATAATTACTACCGCCTCTCTTCCTTTTGGCCAAGTTCCTCTCCCAAAGCTGTTTTAGCTGCCCTTTGTCTTTCTTGGCCCTCATGTAACCAGGAGGACTGTGGGTAGATGTGTAGAAGGCTCCAGCTTGCAGAGAACTAAATAATGAGGCTTTGTAACCATGCACTTTAAAACTCCTTAATTCCAAGAAGTTTAATAATATTCACAAACAAAATTTCAATGAAAATCTTGAAAAGCAAAAATTTTCTGCTGCATTAATAAAAGCATTAGTAGACTCTAATAAGGTTTGGTTTTTTTCTCTTTTTTTAGTTATAGATGGACATAATACCCTTATTTATTTATTTATATGTGGTGTTGAGGTTTGAACACAGTGCCTCACATGTGTGAAACAAGTGCTCTACCACTGAGCTACACCCCAGCCCCTAATAAGGTTTTGATTTAATCTAATACCCTGAATCAAATACAAAGCTAATCTTGTTTCCCCTGAAATTCCACCTCAGCAAATTGTTCATCCAGCCATGGAAAGACATTGAGGGCTCTTCAAAATTTATTTTTCCTACTCACAAACCAGGTTGGGCTGTCAGGTCTTATTTTCTATCACATGTGTCTCTCTTTGTCTCAGTGGTTATTTCCTAAATAGTCTCCTATGGGTTTATTTAAAATTTTTTTATAATTGACAAAAACATGGTATATATTTATTATGTATAACCTGGTGTTTCCAAATATGTTTATATCATGGAATGGCTGAATTGAACTAATTAGCATATGCATTATTTCACATACTTATCACTTTTTGAGAGAATACTTAAAGATCTATTTTTTTAGCAATTTTCAAATATGCATTATGTTATTAACTGTAGTTATCATGTTGTATAATAGATCTCCAGGACTTATTATCCCTAACTGAAACTCTAAACCCTTTGACTAACATCTCTTCATTCTCCCTCCTCCCCAGCCTCTAGTAACTACCATTCTACCCTTGAGTTCAATTTCTTTAGATTCTATATGTAAGTTAGACCAGGAAGTATTTGTCCTTTT
>PVHX01030210.1:0-16085 GCA_004024805.1 Geosciurus inauris | reverse complement strand
CTGACTACCTCTACCACCCTCCTCTGTTGAATCATTTTTACCTTCCCACCTGAGAACTTCATCCTTCCTACATCTCACCACTTCAGCCTCCATCATTTTCCAGGCCATTCAATTTCTTCATTCTGATGGACCATTCTTGTCTCCCTCTTCTGTCAAGCCATCCATCTGTGACTCTTTCCCCCAACTGACTACCCCTGTCTCTGGGACCCTCTCTGCCCTGCCAGTCATGTCCCCTTTCTATCTGAACATCTTTTTTTTTTTTTGCCTTTTCTGTCCATCTGACAACTCCACCTTCCCTGTCTGACCATCTCTGCCTTCTCCATCTATCCATTTGTTCCTATCTCCATCCTCCATCCCCCATCCAAACATATATACCTATGCCGTTTAGCCATCCGCCCATGTTCCTCTACTCCCTAAACCCTCACACTACCCTCCACGCACAGGGAAGAGCACAACTGGCACAGTGAGGGTCACTGCAAGCAACACAGCCAGGCGCACGCAAAGGATGAGTAGGTCCTCCTTGTTGTACATATGTAACATCTCTGCTTCCACGCTGCCTGGGACAGGAGACAGGGAATAAAAGATGTGATAAGAGGACCAGAACCAGTGCCCCAGAAACCCACCACATCTGTAGTGACAAAATCTAAACATGTGATGCACATGTGCATTTGGAAAGGGATGCATCCAAGGTTTCAAGAGGAAGAGCTCTCAGAGGCTCCTGCCCCAGCTTTGGCCCTGGCCCCTTGGCAGGTCCCCCAGTCACACTCACTGTAGAAGGTGAGGTATCCAAAGGTTGCTGTGAGCCCATACATGCAGAACATGGCCCCAATAGACACGTTAGCCACAGCCTGCATCCTGTGCTGGGAAGGCCTAGGAATACACAGGTCATAGAAGTGTTGACTTAGGGTCAAGCCACCATCCTCAAGTCCCCTCCTCCCAGGTTGATGTTCAGCTGGTACTGTGATACCAACTATACTCTATCTGTGTAATTAGCCAAGCCTTACCCACTCTGTTCATCTATATCTCACCTCGTATGACCATCTCTGCCTCCTGCTTCCATCTAATCACCTATGAAGTCCCTCTGTGATCACCCATGCATCCTTCCATTACACTATCCCTGCCTCTCCCTGTCTACCAATGCCTCTCTGTCCATCTGAACACCTGTCACCCCAACCCTCTCCACATAGACTACCACTCCTCCAAATCTGATCATCCAATCTCTGCTTCCAACTCTGTCCATTCACACTCATACTAGATGATAAAACAGTGCACTAATGAAGCCCTAATTAGTAAAGTCACTACCCTGAGTTCCCTAAGGCCTTATAACCACCCCAAACCCTTCCCTTGGCACAATCTAGCTACCATCAAGCTATAGTCTTAGGGCTGCTGTGTCAGATGTTATGACTATGGCCCCCGCTCCAGCTGGCCCATCACTCATGCCCACTTACCGAGAAAGCTCCGTGTAGATTGGCAACACCTCAGGGTGGCAGACAAAGGCAAAAGCCATAATGGGCACTGTGTAGGACATCTGGGGGGTATGGTTCAAGTACACAGGATTAGAGCCCACAAGTGATTAGAGAATCCCCCCTCTCCCTGTATTCCTGGTCCCACCACTGCCCTGTATATCAGACACATAGCAGATCCTGAGGCCAAATACCTAATTCCATCCTAAGAAAGATGCAGTATGGGATACAACCAGACAGTCTCCATGTGGTGTGAGCTCCCACATGCCTGCACACTTACCTGAGAGTCAACTGTGAACATCTGGGCCTCACAGCTTCTGTTGAGCCCCGGAGCAGGGAGGCCTGGGGTGTCTTTACTCTCTATTGCTGTCTCATTGTGACTTATAGGACAGTCAATCTGGAACTTCTCATAAATGACCTAAGGGTGGGGGTGGAGAAGTGAGGTCATGGGGAAGGCTATGTTCTAATGTCTCAAACCCTTTCCCCATCTTTTCATGTTCTCCTCTCAGACTCACCGAAATGAGGAAAAACAGCATGCAGGTCAGAGAGAGACCACTGGTATATCCCAGATAACCTACAGGGGGCAATATACAGAACCTCAAAAATCAAGGACCCCCTTCTAGCAAATCCCAAACCCCTACTCTGGCCTTCAAGGCCCCCTTACCACAATACATTTGCATAAAAATTTCTCTTTTATAGTACTAGGTATTGAACCCAGGGATGCTTCAACGCTGACCTACATCTTTATCCTATTTATTTATTTGTTTGTTTGTTTATTTATTTATTTATTTAATTTTTGGTGCTGGGGATTGAACTCAGGGGTACTTGACCACTGAGCAACATCCCCAGCCCTATTTTGTATTTTACTTAGAGACAGAGTCTCACTGAGTTGCTTAGTACCTTTTTATTTTTTTTACTTTGAAACAAGGTCTTGCTAAGTTGCCCAGGCTGGCTTTGAATTTGAGATCCTCCTGCTTCAGCCTTCCAAGTAACTGGGATTATAGGTATATGCCATTGTGCCCCCAGCTCCTTTGCCTAAGTTTTCACTTCCACCTGGACTAGTCTCCCCTCCATAGCAAATGCCTGTGAATCTGCTGCATGCGCAAATGTGTCAGTGCTCCACAGCCTTTGAAAATGGGGATTAGCTGGGTGCAGTGGCACATGCCCATAATCCCAGCACTTTGGGAGGCTGAGACAGGAGAATCAGAAGTTCAAAGCCAGCCTCAGAAAGGGTGAGGTGCTAAGCAACTTAATGAGACACTGTCTCTACACAGAACACAAAATAGGGCTGAGGGGCTGGCTCAGTGGTCAAGTGCCCCTGAGTTCAATCTCCAGTACCAAAAAAATAAATAAAAATGGGGATTTTTCTAGTCTAGTTCCTACTCTATAACCCTGCTACCCAATGACCAAACCAGGAAACCTCTTACCCAAATGTTTCATAAGGGCCAGGGGCAGGATGATTAACACACTGACAATGATGATAAGGAGGTTTCCATTCAAGAACCAGCCCCTAGGGAGACAAGAAGACATGATGATTACTTGCCAGTCAAATAAAACTGTCAGGCTGACACTCATGGAAGACAGTCAGATGGACAGATTTCTGCCCCCCAGTCAGGAGAAATGAGTAGACATCTCAGCTGTGTGAAGTCATTCAAGTGATTCCAGTGACAATTCGCACAACAGGAATGACAGAAGTAGATTGATTATAAGATTGTCAGTTGGACAGCATCGGGAGGATATAGTTAAAAACACAAGCACAGCTAGACAAAACTCACCATCAGATTCCCAAGTGGAAATAAAATCAGATGGTCAAGTACCCCAATCAGTTGGACTTGACGTGAAAATCAGTACAACACAATCTGTCAGACACAAAGACAGAGTGTGTTATGACCCTGGTAGGTCTGGCAGGTGGAACAACAGTCTGATGGTTAGACAGGTAATGAAGCAGAGTAGGTGGAAATGTCAGAAACATACATAAGTGTTTAAGAGCTTAAGGTTTGTTGGATGCCTGATTTGGCCACACAGCCAAAGAAAGACTGAAAAAGGGGTTGAGGTTGTAGCTCAGTGGTAGAGCACTTGTGTAGCATGTAGGAGGCACTGGGTTCTATCCTCAGCTCCACATTTAAAAAATGTATTAAAAAGAGTTTTAAAAAAAGAAAGACTGAAATAGAAACAGAATCAGGCCAATGACCATGCTGTAGGGGCCAAGCTCAAAGCAAGATGGGGATCTCTGCACATCTTACAGGGAGGTGTCTAGATAAGACAGCCAGTTAATACACAATTGGCTGGACAAATGTGTACTCACTCAAAACAACTGTTTTTTTTTCCTTTTTGCAGTACCAGGGATTGAATCTGAGGCCTTGGAACATGCTAGGCAAGCATTCTACCACTGAGTCTTTGTTTTTTTAAAGATTGGCAATTTAACTCTTGTTAAATTGGCTGGCCTCGAACTTAGAATCCTCCTGCCTTAGTCTCCCAAGTAGTTGGGATTACAAGTGTACCACCCTACTCAGCTAAAGAACTTATACTGAGTGCTTACTAAGTTCCAGGCACTTCCATGTTCTCTTTCTTCCTTTTTTTTTTTTTTTTTTGTACCAGGGATTGAACCCAGGACTACTTAACCACTGAGAGTACATAACCACTTATCCCTAGCCCTTTTTATTTTTTATTTTGAGACAGGGTCTCACTGAGTTGCTTAAGGCCTTGCTAAGTTGCTGAAGCTGGCTTTGAACTCACAATCCTCCTGCCTCAGCCTCCTAAGTCACAGGGAATATAGGTATGTGCCACCATGCCTGGTTTCTCTCTCTCCTAAACACAGTTACACAGAAATAAACCAACCAAGTGCCATTATCTCTCTGTCTATCTATCTATCTATCTATCTATCTATCTATCTATCTACACACATACATAGAGTGGGAGTTAATTATAATAACCAGGCAGGGTATAGCTCAGTGGCAAAACAAATGCCTATTATGCATAAGGACCTGAGTTTGATTCTAGCACTCCAAAAAAAAAATTAAACATACCTAGTAGTATCTGGATATTCTCAGAATTAAACCAAAAATCTAACAGGATATACACAGATAATAAGGAATCTCTAGGACTGGGATGTAGTTCAGTGATAGAGTACTTCCCCAGCATGTGCAAGACCCTGGGTTCTATCCCCAGTATCACAAAAACAAAACAAAACAAAGGCAGTGATATATGCATAGGTGCAGCTGGAACAAAAGCATCATAGTATATTGCATGCACACACATATGTCTGGAATCCATTGAACACAACCAGACAGATTAGACAAGCAGGATGGATCCATAATCAAACATGCAGTCCAAACAACAGCCAATCATACATAGCTGTGACCACAATACAGAAGACATAAACGGTCATAATTGAGGATCACATACACACAACCAGAGGATTTGCCAGAATAATAATCACCAAATCAAACACAGAGATGAATGGAGTTGATTGGACACACAGAGCAAGTTACCAACACAGCTGGTACCACAGCATGACACAGGCATGCTTGTGCATACACTCACACTCACACATACAACCACTGAAGTAAGTGATCATACATTTAAAGCTAGACAGAATCCAGAAACCTGTTGGACCCAGAATCAAATTCACAGAATCAGCTGGACAGGGAAATTCAGAGTAGTCAAGTGTCAGATAATTATGGTTGGAATCATACTTCACAGCTGTCATCTATCACAGCTAGCCGGAGAGAATCAGCCAATATAACAGTCACTGAACCAAACCCACAGAGTCCATGTCTACTGGCTATATACAGTCACACACATAGTCAGTATCAGTATATGCTGGTGTCCAGAATCAATTGCCAGTCAGAATCAGTCACAAAATCAGTCCAAGGTCTAGAGGATTCCTGAAGTCAGCAATAGTCACACATGCTGTTGGTGTGACAATTCACAGTGACTCAACTGTCTTCCTCCAAAGTTTCAGAATAGAATACCCAAGAGTCAGGTAGGCACACAAAGTCAGCTAGACCACACAGGCAGAGTCAAAGGTCTGCAGTCCAGTCAGGGGACACTGTTCACTCACCCCTCAGGATCCATGTCCAGGAAGGTGCCGATAACCAGAGGGAGTTCGGATTTGATGATGAACAGGTAACTGGACATGGCTGGTGCAAGTAGGGTGAAGTGTAAATGGAAGGTTACCCTCATCCTTCTATGGAACCTTCTCTAGCCCAGCCCGGGAAAACCCACCACCCCATCCTCTTCCCTCCAGCGGAACCCCACCTCCCAGAATCCTCACCGCCAACATTGTGCAGACAGATGACAGCAGCAACGACTACCTTCCCGGCAGGCCCGAATGCCCTCTGTCCCAACTGCTCATAGGCTCGGATGCCTAGGAGGGCAGGCAAGAAGGAATGGGTTGTGAATGCAGGAGGCTTTTCTAGGGGTGAGGAGTAGGAAGGTCCAGAGGGTGTAGAAGCTGGGGTTTGGGGGATTTCCCTCTAACTAATGGAATCTGGAAGTGAGGGCTAAGCAGTTAGGGTTGAAGTTGGGTGTTGAATATGGGAGGTGGCATCCGAGGGCAGGGAGAGGTTAGGGATTGGGGATATTGAAGTCAAGACATGAACTGAGACAGTGGTGAGAGCAAAGCCTG
Organism: Geosciurus inauris; assembly: GCA_004024805.1. NCBI lineage: Eukaryota > Metazoa > Chordata > Mammalia > Rodentia > Sciuridae > Geosciurus > Geosciurus inauris. The sequence continues at coordinate 9,992 of PVHX01030210.1, read as the reverse complement.
GGATCTGAGGCAATGTGACCTCGGGAACCATAGCTGGGGCTCTTGGGGCTATGGAGTAGCTTCAGGTTAAGAGGGTCTATGGACTGAAAGGTAAGGTTACAGGTGAAGTGTAGCGGTCTGTGGTTTGGAGAGAGTATGATGGCCAGACTGAAGAGTAGGGGTTGGGAATTTGGAGTTGGAGATCTGGGAGCCCAGATAAAGTCTGAGGGCCAGGCTTGAGTGTGGAGTCTCACTTAGGGTTGAATGTTAGGCCTGGGATCTAGGATTAGGGTTGGTATGTCCAGAGTGTAAGGTTTGGGTTGTGGTCAGGGATGTGAGGTCAAGGAATTGAGTGTGGATCTGGGGTCCATGGTCTGGGTGTCCAGAGTCTAGGGTCCAAAAGAAAGGGGATCCAGGATCTGAGTCTCACCTACAACACTGGCACAGGTCAGCAGGAGGTGGATGGAATATGAAGACAGAAGTGCGATGCACAGCAACAGGGCCCTGTGGCAGATGGAGCAGCTCAGACTTGGCCCAAAGCCTCCCACTTACCCACCACGCCCCTGGCCCCCCAAGCCACTAGGGACTTACAGGAAGAAGAGAACTCCTGTATGGGCCATGGCATAAGCCAGTCCCAGGATGCCGCTGCCCATGATGGCATTGCTGAGGTTGAACACTGACATTCCAAATGATGTCTTCCCCTCAAACTGCAGGCAAGGGGCAAAATTCAGGCACATATGGAGAGGTGGACCCAGTAAGGAGACTACTGCTGGGGCAGAAAGACTGGCTTAGGGTTAGGGTAACTAGGCAAGGAAGCCCAGGAAGAGCTATGGGAAGAGTGAGGAGGCTGGAAGGGAATAAAGCTGGGAAGAGGAAAACTAGGATAAATTGAAGGAACAGGACTGGCAAAGGTAGTATCTGGGGATGTAATCATCTGGAACTGGGGAGCACTAGAGGAGGTGAATATGAATAGTCAATGGTCAGCAATCAGAAGTGATTGACCCCAACTGAGTTCTTGTTCAAATACTGAAACCAGCTGGATGTGGTTGCACATACCTGTAATCCCAGAGACTCCAGAAACTGAGGCAGGAGAATCACAAATTCAAAGCCAACCTTGGCAACTAATCAAGACCCTTAGCAACTTAGCAAGAACCCTGTCTCAAAATAAAATATAAATAAGTACTGGGAATGTAGCTCAGTTGTTGAGTGCCCCTGGGTTCAATCGTGCAGTAACAACAACAACAACAACAAAAATGCAGAAACCACATTAGGAGGCTACCTGCTAGGTATATTAATGGCAAGGCACCATCAAGGCCTATTGCAAATGTAAAAGACCATGAGGCTCACCTGTGGAAATACTCTCAAACCAGATCCTTTTCCCAGAAGCAGGAAAATAGGAGGTGGGAATGAACCCAGATCAAAGTTACTGGAAGGAGCCAGGCGTGGTGGCGCAAGCCTGTAATCCCAGCACTTAGGGTGGCTGAGACAGGAGAATCGCGAGTTCAAAGCCAGCCTCAGCAATGGCGAGGCGCTAAGCAACTCAGTGAGACCCTGTCTGTACATAAAACACAAAATAGGGCTGGGGATGTGGCTCAGTGGTCAAGTGTCTCTGAATTCAATCCCCAGTACCCCCCCAAAAAAAAAGTTATAGGAAGGGATAAAACTCAGGTTAAAGGACGTAGCCAATACTTTTTCAATGCCTGTTTAACATACATTTTGCTCCATGCTCTACTCAGAACCATGTAAGCCCCTAAGCTAGCACACCAAAATGGGTTTTTCTGCTATCTGACCCTATCCACATGGCAGGAGTTATATCTCTTCTCACTTAAACACTATACTGTTTACTCTTCCCTTCCATTATTGTCTGTGGATTTTTTTCTTCAAATTTGTGAGACAAGAACCCAGAAGGAAATTGACAGAGCAGGGAATCTTGTCTCATCTCAAAACTAGTTCACCTCTAGTTTTATCTTGGGGGGCCATATAAGGATCTTCAGAAGGGTAAATGAAATGTACTAATGCTCTTTCACTTTGCTTTTCTTTCAAGAGTCCTATACTCCATTTTGTACTCTATCAAAATGACCAGGATTCTGTCAGCTGGTTTAAAGCACATAGTGTGGCTGCCAGACTCAAGACAGGAAAAGCTTTGCTGGAGTGAAACTTGTCCATCCTTCTCTGCCTTTGGTGGAGAGAATGTTGGTCTGATCTTGTTTTAATCTCCTTTCATGGCAATCCATTTGATCAAGAAACTATGGTGTCTTAGAAGTACCCTAAGTCTCTGGCCAGGGCTACTCCCAGGTATGAATGCAGGGTCTCTAAAGATGGATAAAAGCCAATTGATCACACATGGAACCTCCATCTCTACTTTAATCTCCATTAATGGCCTCTCACCTACCTGATGGTAGAGGGAGGGCCTCACTTGGATAGCTCCTTGGATTGTGGGCTGAAATAACTCCTCAGTGTGATCTGAGGACTCTGAGACAGAGCCCTACCTGTCAGTCTACCAGTGCACAAGTGAGCTGCCCTTTTGTCTTACTCTATCTGCCTTGCAACAACCTGACCCAGGAAAATAGAGCTCAATCACAGACCCTGTCCTACTGACCCTCGATTTTGCCAGTTATACTTAATCAGACTATGGAAAGCAGTATCAAGATCCCTCAAAAGCTAAAAATAGAGCCGGGCACAGTGGCGCAAGCCTGTAATCCCAGCACTTTGGGAGGCTGAGACAGGAGAATCACGAGTTCAAAGCCAGCCTCAGCAACAGCAAGGCACTATGCAACTCAGTGATATTCTGTCTCTACATAAAACACAAAATAGGGCTGGAGATGTGGCTCAGTGGTCGAGTATCACTGAGTTCAATCCCTGTTACCAAAAAACAACAAAAAGCCAAAACCAAAAACAAACAAACAAACAAAAAAAAACCCTCTGGTCCAATAGATATTCTGCATGCTCCTTTACTAGAGTAATTATGGCTATGCCTTTTTTTTTTAAACTTATTTTCCTGACCTCATGGTTTTTGTGGTAAGTTCACGTTTGATTCTGTGTGCCTAAATTAATATACTTTTCCAATCAATCTTGTTTTATTCTAACTGAAGATATTTTAGTCCTTTTTTCCTCTGGTGTCTTTTAGTCAAAGATCAATTTTTCAAGTGTTTACTCTCAAATACATTGGAAAAATCTCATTTTATAGAGTCCTAAGGAGGGAATTAAACAATGGTGGTGATAGGAATAAATTTGATACACATAAAGGACAAGTGGCTACCTGAACCTTTGATTTCGGTATCCACAACTGCCAGACTCCACATCTAACATTTCCAAATATACAGGCCTTCCCTATATTTGAATCATAATGTAAAAGCCTGTGATAGGCTATATTTTAATTTTTTTTAATATTTATTTTTTAGTTGTAGGCAGACAGAATATCTTTATTTTATTTTTACATGGTGCTGAGGATCAAACCCAGTGCCTCACGCATGCTAGGCGAGCACGCTACCACTGCACCACAACCCCAGCCCTATATTTTAATTTTTAAAGAGTTAAATCTAATAGACTGTAATAAACATCTGTAGGAGATCTAGCACCAGCTAAAAATGCTAGAAGATCTTTGTTTCCTGTCTATTTTATGTATGTATGCACACCTGTGTATTGTATTGTAGTGTTTATATATATGCTTGTGTCCATATATCATGTACATGGTATCAAGATTGGCTTATAGAAAAATGAGTACTCATAAGTTTAATTAATGGGTTCAAATGACTTTTCAGTTCATGAAACATAAACCTTTAACAAAAAGGGTTAATTTAAATTGGTAAGTGTAAATATGCCTTTCACATTACTAACCCACATGTTTTTCTAGGTGGCCAAAAATGAAAGCATTGGTCTCCATAAAATGTTTATAGGGTAATGCCCATTGTTTTTGATGACTTTTCTTTGACAGGAATAACACAGTATCTAATAGATTTGTCTGATAACTTGGTTTTCATGGTAATCTAAGTTTAACTGTTAAGAATAAGTATATTGGCCAGGCATAGTGGTGCATGCCTGTAATCCAAGGGGCTTGGGAGGCTGAGGTCAGAGGATTGCGAGTTCAAAGCCAGCTTTGGCAAAAGTGAGGCACTAAGCAACTCAGTGAGACTGTCTCTAAATAAAATATACAAAATAGGGCCGGGGATGTAGCTCATTTGTTGAGTGCCCTGAGTTCAATCCCAAGTACCCCCTAAGAAAAACAATAAGTAAACTAGATTTAACATAAATGGAATTAATCTTCATGCATATTTGTTAAGACATCTGATTAATTTGCAAAGTTAAAATACTAAAACAGCAACTGCTGACTATAAATTCAAGTACATTTGGCTTCTTGATTCTATAAAACAGCATATTTGTGTCTATTAAATGAGTTAAAATTCTAACAGGTATAATTCTATATACAAAGAATACAAAAAGTTTCAGCTCCTTTTTAAGTACTGTAAAAAGCATAAAGTATTTCATCTTATAAAAGGACTAATTTGTTTAAATTCAGAAATTTCATAAGGTTTGTTTCAGGATGTAAATTTAAAAAAAAAGATAAGAAACTTATGAGTATGGCAATATATTTTATTTATTTTGTAGGGTAAACAAATTGTAGAATGTCTAATTTGTGGAGGGTTTATAGAAGGTGAATCTGAAAAAGTTTGTGTTGGCTAGACATAGCACAGTCAAAGTTAAGGGTTTATGTAAGGTCAAATTTAATGTACTGATAATAGAACAAAGTCTAATTCTCTAGGTTTCACAATAGGGTTTCTTAAAATATTGACATGCTTATCTATTTAGATAATTTCTTGTGTCTGTTACGTTTTGTTACTTAGGGAACCAAATCTTGTAGGCTTTGTACCTCTTTTAAAATATTTTAAATGATAGCTCCACAACTGTTTAAAGAACCAACTATTATGCAATTATGCATCAAATAAGTCTATTTCTGAAAACTAACACTGTTTCTTTCATTTTTCATTTTTTTGTATTTTCCTTGTAACACTTTATAACTGTTGCCTGTTGTTTCTAATGTAACAACCTAAGTTAAGACAATAAACCATCACCTACAAGACAGATAAGATATAATGCAAATTTCTAGTACAGATACTAACTCTAATTAAACAAGGGATAAATATAAAACTGTAGACATTAAAGTTGAAACCCAGGACTCCCACTTTAAGACTGGTGAAACTTTACTGATGGATGTTTAGCCAAAACCTGGAGACCAAAGTCAAGGAAGTTAAAGGGCTAAGAAAAAATAGCCAATATTTAGGTCTTACCCTCTTTGGTCAGCAAAACTCAGGGAACAATAGGACTTCTCTAAGGGCTTTGCAACTCTGGGTCCCATGACCTCCCAATAGGGGGAATCAAAGGGAACCTAGAAAACAGGAAGCCAACCAGTGTACATTCTGCAAAGAGGAGGGTCATTGGAAAGGAATACGTCCTTGATGCTTCCAAAGGAAGCCACATATGGTCAGCAAAACCCTAACCCATCCTGGCAAATGGCATGACTGTTAGAGGAAAACTAAAGAAGCCAGGAGGCTTCTCACAAATTCCCAAGAGTGACCCTGACAAATCTCAGATGACTCTTAACAGTAGATAGGAACAATATCAATATTGTTCAGCTTGGTCTTAAATACCTGGCAGGAGAGTATAACCAAAGGATAGTCCTACATGGACATTTAAAAGGAGAGACTTTTTTTTGGTGGGTGTATAACTTGAGATGTACGCTTGTCAGTTCTCTCAAAAGCAAATAAAACTGGGAGGTTACACAGCTAAAGACAACTTCTCTATAAAACAGAGGTAACACTAATGAAAAAGCTGTTTTACAGAAATCAGATGACACTATTAGCTTGAGGATGCCTAAGACATTATGCAAACTAAATGTTACATGTTTCTAACAACTTTGCTAATGTTTCCAAAGTCCCAAAAGGCCCCCAATCACAGTCAGTGGCATGTTAGAACACACCCTAAGATTTAATAAGTCACTGTCTTAACAGTTTTCAGGGCCTAGTTAATAATACTGATTACTTTTGTGCCAATTGTTTTATAGAAAATAATATTTTGATGTTTTGTTTATTTATTTATTTTTTGGTACCAGAGATTGAATCCAGGGGCACTTACCCGCTGACCCACATCCCAGCCCTTTTTCTATTTTATTTAGATACACAGTCTCACTGAGTTGCTTAGGACCTCGCTAAGTAGCTGAGGCTGGCTTTAAACTCACAATCCTCCTGCCTCAGCCTTCCCAGCCACTAGGATTACAGGCATGCACCACTGCATCCAGCTGCTGTCTTATTTATTGTCTTAACATGACCTCTGCTCTATGAATCCCTTGTCTAGTTACCTGCCAACCACCACCATGGACCTCTGAACTGCCCTGATGTGCCAGATGCCCAAGCTCCAAATGGCCTTATGTGTGGAATCCAAAACCAAGTTCCCCTTCTACTACTGGGAGCCTTTAGACAGACATCTGTAGAAGGACCCTGGCTGCTGTCCCGTTTCAATGCCCCCTTTCAACCTGAGGCAGCCAGAGCTGTCATTAGTCATTGCTCCATCACACCTTTTCCCTCTAACAGTAGTTAGAGTGACGTCTTCAGAGGGGGGAATGAATAGGAATAGTCAATGGTCAGCAATCAGAAACTGATGGGCTCCGACTAAGGTCTTATTCAAATACAAAAACTACACCTGGAGGCTACCTGCTAGATATATTAATGGCACCATCAAGGCTTATTTCAAATGTAAAAGACCATGAGGCTCACAGATGGAAACACTCCCAGGCCAGCTCCTTTGTACCAGAAGCCAGAAAATGGGAGGTAGGAAAGAAGCCAGATGGGAGTTACAGGCGAGATTAAAACTCAGGCTAAGCCGGGCACAGTGGCACAAGTCTGTAATCCCAGCACTTAGGGAGGCTGATGTTAGGTTGGATCAGGGTCCAAGATGTCCAATTAGAGGGACTGGTCAGGGCAGCCACGTCAGCAGCTGCGAAATGGAGCTAGCCAGATGCTGACATCACCAGTAGACACGCCTCCTGTCAATCAGCAGGTTTTTCCTGACCTATCCAGGAAGGACTCTGGCCTTCTCTTCCTGCCCCCAAGCCCTCTCCTTCCTGACCGGGCGTTTTGGAATTCCCTGTGCACCAGAGCCCCAGCACCATTCTCCCAGACGCACTCTGATGGACGGGAGGATTCGGTCTGAGAGCGTATATTCCAATAAAGCCTTGCTGAGCGGCTTAATTCATCTCCTTCTGGTCATCTAGTCTTTTTACATAATGGTGCCAAAACCTGGGAGAGTTCTTGAACCTCCCCCTGTACTGGGGTAGAGACGAACTCTCCGAACCAGACCAGGAACCGCTCTCCGTCTCCCCTCTCTCCAGACCGACAGAGTGAGGTAGGCCCCCAGTTTCCTCTGACTTCTCAGCTTGCCCCCCCCACCATCCGCTCCAGAGGCCCATCTGATAAGTTGCATGTGTGCATAGGTCTCTGTCTGCTCGAGGCCACGTGGATTTGGGAAGATGTTCCCAACCCTTGTGTTAGCCACTTGCCGCCGACCAGGCCCCGGAAAGTTCACAGGGATGCCTTAATTTTCCGCCTGGCCCTCCCATTCTCCCGTGGACACAAACATTTTTTGGGATGCCTTTTTATGTTCCCACCCACTCCCCAGGACCACTGAGAAGTCACAAGGAACCCCAACTCTTCTCTAGACCTCAAAACTCCACTGTACTATGGGTTAGATAACGGATCAAAATGGCCTCCAGGGGGAACTTTTGATTTTCAAATCCTCACTGATTTGGCTAATTTTTGTCACCGGGTGGGGAAATGGACAGAAATTCCTTTCATCAAAGCTTTGTTGGAAAATGCGCTCTTGCCCCTCCCTTCTTTCCCATCTGTTCTGTCCTCTCATGTTCTTCTCGCTAAAAGCCCCCTTTCCCATTCGCTCCTCTATCTCCTTCCTCGTGCGGCCACCATCACGTGCGTCCGTGCGCCGCTAGCTGTGTCCACGCCGCTCAGACGGGCAACTCGGCCTTTGTGAGTTGCCTGCCTTGCGGCAGCCCCTCCCCCCAGCCTTACCACTCAGCGTCTGCAACCGTCTTGCTTTTTCTTTCTAGGACTCTTCACTCTTACATTTTAAAACCTATAACTTTAATTCTTCACGCTAAAGTTAAAACTTCTGATCAGGTGTATTTTATCCAACTATAAAAGTTTTTTTTTAACACTCTACTGAGACAAGTTATACCTACCTCAGAAGGAATTAAAGATTCTAAATATGGTATTTATTGGAAGGAAAGAAAATATTTCTGATCAAAAGGTTTACAACTGTGATTAAACAAAAAGTTAAAATCTAAAACAATGTTCTGCTCTTAATTAGATAACTTTCTTACATCTGTCAGGTTTTATCACTTGGAGAAACTAACTTTCAAAAATTAAGGTTTATATAACTGTGATTAAACATCAATGCAATTATGGTGCTACCAGTCCTATTTTTATATTAAATGTGTTCATTTCTTTCAGATATACAAGCTTTAAAGTAGAAAGTTTTAAAAGAGCAGTATATCAAGCTGATGTTCTCCAAACTGAACTTGTATGGTATCAATTTATATCATTTAATGTTTTATAACTGAACCTATCATCAATAAGGCTTTAAGTTATTTTTACATCAGAATGATCTTTTAACATAAATGAGGACCTAATCTATTTAATATTCTGCTAAAATTTTGCAAGGAGCCCTGTCTTACCTGAAATAGTTCTGTCTCCCAGCTTACTACAATGGCTTCAAAATAGATGAGACTCCAGCTCATTTAAAGATATGTTCAAAGGATTATTTTTGTTATAAAGATCATTAGGACCTCAAACAGGGATATAATATGTAACTCAGCCAAAATTTGAAAAAGCTATTACACAAACTAAATATGTTTTTACTGTTATTGATTTTATTTTATATTTTCCTGAAACTCTGACTATTGCCTGTTAATGTTTTACAGAGATACTACTTCAAGAACAAGCAACCCAGATTATTTTAAAATAAATCAGCCACTACCTATAGGATAGACCTTAAACTTAAAGCCCAATACCCTTACTTTGTAACTGGTGAGATTGGCTTGCTGAGTGTTTAAGATCAAGACTTAAAAACTAAAATTAAATTAAAGGGCCAAGAAAACCAGTATTTGGCTCCTGCCCTCTGAGTCAGCCTGAATCCAAGGAATGAGGAAACTTCTCTAAGAGGCTCTCTGCACCTCTGGGCCATAGGACCTCCTGATCAAGGAGATTTCTGAGACCATTAGAGAATTAAAGTGCCAATCAAATGCCATACAATGAATAGGAAGGTCACCAAAAAAGGGAAGTGTCCCTCATGCTTCCCGGGGGGCCACATGGTCAGCGCCAGACCTCAACCTATCCTAACCCAGATGGCACTAGCAGAGCAAACAAGCTGCTCTCAAGTTCCTCAAGGATGCCTCCCAGGAGATCAAAAGGTGATTCTTAACAATAGGTAAGAACATCTTACTTGCTTCATCTTAAATACCTAGCAAAACCAAGAACACAGCCATTCCTGGGCATTTAAAATAGTTTAAAGATAGACATCTGTGACATTAAAAACTAAATGCTATGTTTACATGCCTTGTCCTCTCCAGCCTTGTTATGGGGACAGATGCTCAACCCTTATACTTCCTACATTTCAGACTGTTTCCTCTGTGTATATTTAAATCGTAATTGTAATTCTCATTGATGTTCCTCAATTAACTGTACAGTGAGGCTGAATTACCATGACTTGTTACCACCTCCCTTTCTAGGGCAAAAAGAGCCCTCCTTGGCCCCCATTCACTGCCTCTGGACTGGGGCAGGAGGACTTGATTATGCAGTAACCGCTACTTAAAAACTTAAACAAATTTTATTACAGACCAGCCTTGGACTCCCATCACATTGGACTCCCACCAAACTCAAAATTTCTCTGCAGCCCCCTTCTTTTTCTGCTAATCAGTAATCTCTCCCAAGCTTCTGTTCCTACCCACA
>PVHX01030209.1:0-16085 GCA_004024805.1 Geosciurus inauris | reverse complement strand
AAGCCCCTAAGTTTGATCCTCAATACAAAAATAAAAATAGAAACAAGTTCAGATTTTACAGAAGTATAAAACCAAATTTCATCTTGTAGCTTCATCCTTGAGTTCTATTTTTCAGTCCAATGGTCACCTCTGTTGGCATTTGTGTGTTTAATGGGTTCCTCTCAGAGCCAGTAGAGGTGGATGTTAGATTATGTAAATGTACCCACCCAGGCACACCATTCTACAGCCCCCTTTTGAGTCCTGGCAATGTCCTGGGGTTTGCATAGAGAGGTTCTTGCAGCTAAAGCTCTGTTCTGTAGCTGCAAAGGATTGGCTGGGCAAAGACCTTTCCAACCTGTGTTTTCACCTCTGTGCTTACCTTCTCAGACTCAAATTTCTTCACATTTCTTATTAATTATTATAATTATTTTTTTTCTGGTACCGGGGGTTGAACTCAGGGGCACTTAATCACTGAGCCACATCCTCAGCCCTCTTTTTGTATTTTGTATAGAGATAAGGTCTCACTGAGTTGCTTATGGCCTCGCTAAGTTGCTGAGACTGGCTTTGAACTCGGAATCCTCCTACCTCAGCCTCCCAAGCTGCAGAGGTGTGTGCCACCACACCCAGATCTTATTACTTAATTGTGTGTCTTTCAGAAACTCGATGGCAGGTCCCTGATCAAGCTGAACTTTGCCAAGAACAGTGAAGGTGAGTCCCTTTTATAGCCAGCTTTAGGACTGGCTCATGGGGTCTCTGCTCTCACCAAGCTCTTTTTTTGTTCGAGTTAGTTATATGTGACAATAGAATGCATTTTGATACATCATATATAAATGGAGCATAACTTCTCATTCTTCTGCTTGTATATGATATAGAATCACACTGGTCATGTAGTCTTATTTGCATATGGAGTAATAATGTCTGATTCATTCTACTGTCCCTCCTACCCCCAAACCCCCTCCCCTTACCAAGTTCTTTTATCAGTTCTTCCTTCCTTCCTTTTTCTCTCCCTCTCCTTCCTTCCCTTCCTTTCCTTCTTTTCCTTCCTTCTTTCCTACCTTCCTTCCTTCATTCTGATTGAATCCAAGGCTTTGCATGTGCTAAGCACATACTCTACCACTGAGCCACATCTCCAGCTCTCAATCATTCCTTTCTGAACAAGCTAGACACTTGCTTTTAATTTCTCAAAAGATACCACATGATCATTTATCCTTGACAATATTTTCAATTTTTTTTAATTTAGCTTATACATCTTTGCGTATCATTATTTTCAAGGTGGTTAGCTCATTGTGGCAGTGTTATAAGGAATTACTTTGACCTGGGGTGATGATAAATGTTCATTTATTTAAAAAAAATATATACCACATCATTTTATAAAGGTCCAGGTAGTTTTAAAATGGGGGTGAATTGGCACAGAACCAGTTTTTCCTACAAGGGCATTCAGTCCATTGAACTACCAGTGGCCTTTATGGGCATAATTAGGCTCTGTGGGATGTGAAGTGTTCATTCATTGCAGGAGACAGAGTCAGGGTGGGTGGTTAGGCCATGGGTGTGGTTGGTCTGGAAAGGTCTCTTGGCTGGGCTTCATGTTACCACTACTATTTTTATTTTGTACCAAGGATTAAACCCAGGGGCACTTAAACACTGAGCCACATCCCCAGCCCTATTTTGTGTTTTATGTAGAGACAGGGTCTCACTGAGTTGCTTAGCGCCTCACTGTTGCTGAGGCTGGCTTTGCACTCGTGATTCTCCTGTCTCAGCCTCCCTAAGTGCTGGGATTACAGGTGTGTGCCACCACACCCAGCTACATCTCCAGCACTTTTTATTTTTTATTTTGAGACAGGGTCTTGCAAAGTTGCTAAGGGCCTTGCTAAATTTCTGAATTTGTAATCCTGCTGCCTTGGCTTCCCAAGTCCCTGGGATTATAGGTGTGCACCACTGCACCCAGCTTGTCACCATCACTTCTAAAGCCCCAGTCCAGTTTGAAGACTTCTAGTTTTGTGTTCCTCTTCTTGTCTGGGCCAGGCACCAGGGCTGAAGTGACGACCCTGCATAGTTCCTATCGGAGGTGCTGATCTTACTGGAGGTCTTTGTGGCCCCAACCCTGGTCTCCTTTTGCCATGCAGATGCTGTGGTTTAGGTTGTTGTGGTTGCTGGGTGTGTTTTTTCCAGGGAAATGCAGAGAGCACAGGAGGCTAGGACCTCCTCCATCTTGGCTTACCCTAAAGCCTGCTTCACAGTCAACACTGGGTTTGTAGGTCATGAGTGAATGAGCCTCAGCAAAAAAAGCAGCACTGTGTGTGGATGGAATCAGGAGCTTCCCTCTGATGGCTACCCTGCTCTGTGATCAGCTGGTTTAGGGAGAGCCACAATATGTGCCTCTCATCCAGGAATTCTTTGTCCAGAGAAGAAAGCAGGCTTAATCTATCTGAATGAGAGGAGCTTACTTTCTGGCTGAGGAGAAAACCAGAGAGCAGAGCAGTAGAGTGTGTCAGATGCTGTTTCTGCCATGGAAAAAAGCAGAGAAGGGGAAGAGGAAAGAGCAGGAGAATCAGTGGACCAGGTTTGAGAGTAAATCTGATGGAAAGGAGTCAGGAAGCTGAGGACCTGAGAAAGAGCATTCCAGGCAGTGGGCACACCCAGTGCAAAGGCCCTGAAGTGGGCATGCATTTGAGGGTGTCTGCCCAATCAAGAATCCAGAGTTGCTGGGCGTGGGGGCTCAAGCCTGTAATCCCAGCACTTAGGGAGGCTGAGACAGGAGAATCGTGAGTTCAAAGCCAGTCTCAGCAACAGAGAGGCGCTAAGCAACTCAGTGAGACCCTGTCTCTACATAAAACACAAAATAGGGCTGGGGATGTGGCTCAGTGGTTGAGTGCCCCTGAGTTCAATCTCCAGTTTAAAAAAAAAAAGAATTCAGAGTTGCTGGAACAGCATGGGCAGGGGGTAGAGGCAGAGGATATGGTCTGAGATTGGGTGGTGATTGGAGGCAGAGCAATCAATCTTCTAGAGCCTGGGAGGCCATAGGAGGACCTGGGCTCATACTTTGGGATGGCAACCATTGAGGGGAGGGACAAGATCTGGCTTCATTACTTTGTTGGATTTTTTTTCAGGTGGGTGGGGGTTGTGCTAGGGATTGGACCTGGGAGCTTGTACATGCTAGGCAGGTGCTCTTCACTGAGCTATACTCCTAGCCTGTTTGATTTATGTATGTATTTATCTATTTATTTATTTACTTATAGTTTGGAACCAGAGATTGAATCCAAGGGTGCTTAACCACTGAGCCACACTCTCAGCCCTTTTAAAAAAATTTTTAAATTTTGAGACAGGGTCTCACTAGGTTACTTACAGCTTCACTAAGTTGCTGAGGCTGGCTTCGAACCTGCGATCCTCCTGCCTCGACCTCCCAAGCTGCTGGGATTATAGGCATGCACCACCACACCTGCTTTTTTTTTTTTTTTTTTTTTTTTTTTTTTTTTTTTTTTTTTTTTTTTTTTTTTTTTTGGCACCTCTTAGGATGATGTCAAAGCATTTTCCAGACATGGTATCATTTCTTGCTTAAATACTTCACTGTGTAGCTCCAAAAAATAAGGACTTACATCACAGTAGCATTATAGCACCTAAAAAATTAACAGGCATTTCTTAGTCTAATCAAATGTACACCCACTGGTCAAATCTCCATAGTTTACTCATTATTTATACCTTTCAAATCAAGATTTTTTTTTTAAATATTTTTTTAGTTATTGATGGATCTTTATTTTTTCCATTTACTTATATGTGGTGCTGAGAATCGAACCCAGTGCCTCATGCATGCTAGGCAAGTGCTCTACCACTGAGCCACAACCCCAGCCCTCAAATCAAGATTTTAAAGAATTCCACCCAGATACATGTGGGTGACATTGCTAAGACCCCTAAGTTCCTGCCCACCTTTTGTTTGTTTTGTGTTTTATTTGTTGGGACTTAGTAGACAGTGCTGGATGGGGGATTATTAGGGCATGGGACCAGCAGGTATTTGCCACAATAGCCCAGGTGAGAGATGAGGAAGGTGAGGAGACAGTGGGTGCTACAGTTGTGAGAAGTAGGAGGAGCAGTCAAGACTAGGTCACTGGGAGAATGGGCTGTTTCCTCTCCAGGGATGGCTTTAAGAGGAAGAGGAAGAGTGAGCTAGCATGGGGTCACCTGGGACAGGCTAGATCCATCTATCTGAGGAAGGTGAGGCAAAGGAAGGTGAGGCAAGGATTTACAGAATGAATAAGAGTTTACTAATTAGGCTTTGGGGGATGGGACTTGAGCAGCTGCTGCCCCTCTGGTTCCTAGCTTTGTGTAGGGGCCTTGGGGTTTTCCCTCTTCCCTTTCTCTGACCCTCAGCCTGAGTTCTCTCTTGCCTTGACCCTCAGTGTTCATCTTTGGGATGATCAAATCTCTCAAGGGTGACCGGCTTCCCTTTGTGTGCCTTCTCTCTAGAGAAGTATCACTGCCCTGTGCTGTTCACTGTGTTCACCAATAACACCCACATTGTGGCCATCAAGACGACCGGCAATGTCTATGCCTATGAGGTGGGTCCTCACTGCAGGGAGTGTGGGACTATATGGCAACAGGCCCTTGGGTATGTGCTTTGGGTGCACTCTCTTCTCCTGGTTGGGGGTTGGGAGTGAACTCAGTACAACAAGCATGGTCTGTTCTCATGGGATTTAAAGTCATAGCCACCAGTACAGGCTTTCTTGCCAAGACCTAACTGGGTACCTTCCCATTTTCAGAGAGGTCCAGAGAAGTGGAAAGATACTTCCTGGGCCCTCTGGATCTAAAGTCCAGGCAATTCTGATTGCTGAGCGGGGAGGATTTTTATGCCCCAGAGGGCAAAGATCAAGCTCAGGAAGGAACCTTTGCTCTGAGAATAGGTCCCTAGGGCTATAAGGAGGCTTCTGGACCCCATGGGGCAAAGGGAGGCCATGTTCTTGAAAGAGATGTTCCAAGGAAGGAGTGAATGCCAGGCTGGTAGGAGGAGTTCTGGCAGGGAGTGGTTGTAGGGACAGGAGGCAACAATTTTCACACAGGTCCTCTTGCTCAGAGCAGGGGTAGGGAGGAGCCTCACATTGAAGAAAAGCCTGTGCCCTTTTCTTTCCTCACCTGGACATTGTCAAGATCTCAGTGACCAGTGCTGTCCCAGGAACTCTTGGGCTGCTTCTTGGCCAAAGCACATGGATTGGCTTAGTTAGTCCTTGCTGGCAGAGCCAGAGCACCAATAGACTGTATTCTATGATGGCAGGCATTTTGTATTCTTGTTTTCCACCTGTTGCTGGTCCTACCACTGGGCCTGGTGAAGACGGAATGAGTCGAGGTGGCCTCCCCGAGCCTTTTGGCTGATATGTAAAATGGTACCCTAAGAGCATCCCACAAAGAGTGCTGGGTTCCAGTTGCTGTGTGGGGTACTGCCAACTAGCTCTGCCCTTCGTGGAGGGGCTGTGGCCAGGAGCCCATAGTGTGTACATGGTAGTCTCCACCTGGTTCCTCACCTCTCAGTAGTTCTGGTCTGGCCAGCTCCAGTCCTCCCTGCCTACAGGCCCTCGGACTGGTATCTAGGGTGAGCACTCTAACTCTAGCTCTTTCTGGCTGCAGGCAGTGGAGCAGCTAAATATCAAGGCCAAGAACTTTCGGGACCTGCTGACTGATGAGCCCTTTTCTCGGCAGGACATTATCACCCTCCAGGTGAATGTCACCTCCTGCAAGGAGAGCCCACTCCAGAACCTCTACTCCATTTCTCTTTCCTGCCCAGCTTGATGTCCTCTTCCATGACTGTGTGGTTGTGATTCCTCAGCCTTTTAGCACTCCCAACCCTACCTGTAGTCACCCTGGGCTTTGGCATGGGCTGCTACCTCTCTTTGACTCTCATGGCTCCTATAGTGCCTCTCTCTTGTCAAAGGACCTTATCTCTCCCCTCACAGCCATCTCAGGGCATCAGAATGGCAGCTTTGCAGGCTAGCCCTGCTCTAGTCACGTTGAAGACAGGAATGGGCACATGCCTTGTGCAGCATGAAAACGGTATCCCTGTAGGTGTTGGGGGACTTTGAGTGAACCCATGAGAACTCACATGGAAAAGCAAGGGCCACCAGATTGGATCTGAGGTTAGAGCCGTAGGAGCTGTCTGTTCCCCTCTGTGGCTTGTTCCATACTGATTGGAGATTGGCCCCATAGCTACCCAGGCCATCCAGTAGTTATCCTATCAGCAAGTGAAGCTCCATAACTGTGTCCCCCAGGGGGAGAGGATGCAGTTGTTGATCATCTGAGCAACTAGATGGTCTGTGTCCTATCCCTACCCATTCTCACATGTCACCCAGCCTGCAGCAGAGGCCCCCACCTCCTTGCCTGCTCAGTCCCTCAGTGCTGGCCTCTTTGGGAACATGCCCACCACCCTTTACTGCCTGTGGCAGCTGTTTAGCTACAGTCCTGTGTTCACTCTCCTGGGTATTCTCTTTTGCTGTAGGACCCCACGAATTTGGACAAGTTCAATGTCTCCAACTTCTTTCATGTTAAGAATAACATGAAAATAACGGACCCAGGTATGTAAAACCAGGGACTGGTCTGGGTGGAATGTGGGCTGCATTCCCTAGGCAAAGCCCCTGCCTTCCATGGGCCCAGGGACTCCAGGGTTCTGGCTCCAGCCTAGCTTCGCCCAAGTTTCCTGAATCCATATTCAGTGTTTGATGTTCAGAGAATCACCCAGCTGCTGTCATGGGAACCCCAAAAGATCAGAATTGCCAGGACATCTGATTTTCCCTTCCTCTGCTCTGGTGGCCATGGGCACTTCCCTGGATTTCTGTTGGCCAGTGCTTTCTCTAGGGAGTATTAACAGAGGTGTCACTGAGGTGGAGGCTCTGGGTGACATCAGACTCATGTTCTGGGGCCAGCTTGGGCCCTTTGTCCCTCTACTTCCTGTGGTTGGTAGTGTCAGGGAGCACACTATGGAATGAAGTGAGGGCTGTCCAATTTTCTCTGTTCACTTTGGGCTGCTTTTGAGGAACCAGCAAGACTCAGCCCAAGATTAATTGGTGCCAGTGCTGTGGAGAACAGCATCCCAAGTACTCAGTGATGCACACTGTATGAACTAGTTGGAATTTAGGGAGGCTGAGGCTGAGCATACAATTGGGGAGCTCTGACCTCCAGAGATCTGGAGGCCAAGTCTAGGGATTAGGAATGCTGTTTTCCTTTAGGTAAGCAGCAGCATACACCATTCTCCCTGGGGCATTTCACATCTGGAAAGACCCCCAAACACTTCTATCATTTTAAATAGCTTTTTTTTCCCTCCCTGTAGTACTGGGGATGGAACCCAGGGGTACTTGATCACAGAGCTACATCCCAACCCCCTTTATTTTTTTATTTTTTAAATTTTTTTTCGTTGTAGATGGACATAACTTTATTTATTTTTATGTGGTGCCGAGGATCGAACCCAGTGCCTCATGCATGCGAGGCAGGCGCTATACCACTGAGTCACAATCCCAGCCCCCCAACCCCTTTTATTTTTATTTTGAGACCGGGTCTCACTAAGTTGCCAAGGCTGGCCTTAAACTTGCAATTCTGCCTCAGCCTCCTGAGTAGCTGGGATTTTAGGCATATGTACCACTGCATCCAACTACATTTTTTTCTTGTACTGGGATTGAACCTAGAGGACAGAGGCACTTTACCAGTGAGCTATGTCAGCTATATCCCTAGCTCTTTATATTTTTTATATTGAGACAAGGTCTCGCTAAGTTGCTAAGGCTGGTCTTGAACTTGGAATCCTCATTGTCTCAGCCTCGTGAGTTGCTGAGATTACAGGTGTGCACCACTGTGCCCAGCATAAGAAAAAATTTTTAAGTTATAAAAGCAAAACATATACAATTAAAAGGTTGGAATGTACTGATACTTGTAAGGAAGAAAATAAAAATCAATCCTAAGCCTCTTGCGCATCCTAAGACTGCTGTTAACTGCATGGAGAAGACCCCTTCAGGCATGGGATTGGGCACCATGGCACTGTGTGTGCTCAGAATGCCTGGCCTTGCTGGACTCATCATTGCTGCTGCAATACAGTCTGTGTCAGTAGCATGGGACCTACAACATGTCTAGTGACCCTGGCCTAAATTTTCTGGTGGCTTCTGCTACTGTAGTTGGTTCTGGATTTCTGTCTCCATCATATCCATCTATGGATGCTGCTGTGGCTTGGCTGCTCAGGACCTCCATACTGTTTTGTAGATGAGGAAAAGGCCAAACAGGACCCATCTTATTATTTGAAAAACACAAACACCGAGACCCGAGAGACGCTGCAGGAGCTGTACAAGGAGTTCAAAGGGGATGAAATCTTGGCAGCCACCATGAAAGCCCCAGAAAAGAAGAAAGTAGACCAGCTAAATGCCGTAAGTAGGCAGCTCCATTACCTGCCTCTCTGAGCCCTGTGAAGTGATTCTGGGGAAGGGACTCATGTAGCCTAGGATACATTTGGAGAGGATGTGACTAGGACCTCCTCCCAGGACTGTTGTGGCCCTAAGGGGTCCTATAAACCCAAATATTCAGGGCTTACTGAGATAGCTGGGCTCTAAGAAGGTGAGTGGGATCACACAGACCTCCCAACTGAGTGTGAACGAATGGGTGGTAAATGAGGGACCATACAAAGGAGTTGATAAAGCTGAGGAAAGGCTGCCTTATGCCTTGGTTCCTGACCTGGCCTTGGGTGACTGGCTGCCTGCCTGTAGGGGCTGCTTTTATATCTTAGGACACAGCAGCAGCCTTAGAACATGCAGGTCAGTGGTGGCAGGGAAAGAGCTCACTTGGGTGTACCGGAGTCTAGGGTAAAGCCAAGGAGACTTTCAGGGACTGCTGAGATGTTTGGGGCCGCCTGCCTGAGCTTTGCCTGGGATGTCCCATTCATGTCTCCTGTCTCCTTGAGGCTCCATCAGCAATGGTAATGCTGGTATTTGTGCCTGGTCCCTTAGGCCCAGATCTCTCCCTTGTGCAGGCAGGACTGGTGAGTTGGATCTGCAGGCAGTGCAGAGGCTAGGAGTAGCTAGCTCTGAGGTTCTCTCCCCCATAAGGAATTAATCAAGAAAATTTTGGAAAATTAACAAGAAGTTCAGCTGTGCATGGTGATGAATGTCTATAATGCTAGCTGATTGAGAGGCTGAGGCAGGAAGATCACAAGTTCAAAGTCAGCTTTAGCAACTTAGTGAGGCCCTCAGTAACTTAGTGAGACCCTGCCTCAAAATGAAAAATAAAAAGGTCTGGGGATGAGGAAAAAAATTCATTGCCTATAATCCTCCCACTGGAACACAGCCATCCATAGCACATTACATTTTTTTCGTAAGGGCAAGCTCATTTTATTACCTTCTCTCTAGGATAAAAATAAATAGCACTTATCAGGACTTTGGTTTTTTCCTGATTAAAGAGATCATCTCTTTTTAAAAATTTTTTTTTAGATGTTGATGGGCCTTTAGTTTATTCATTTATTTATATGTGGTGCCGAGAATCAAACCCAGTGCCTCACACATGCTAGGCAAGTGCTGTATCACTGAGCTGTGGCCCAAGATCATCTCTTTTTTTTTTTTGTGGTACTGGGGATTGAACTCAGGGGTACTCAACCACTGAGCCACATCCCCAGCCCTATTTTGTGTTTTATGTAGAGACAGGGTCTCACTGGGTTGCTTAGCGCCTCGCCATTGCTGAGGCTGGCTTTGAACTCGCGATTCTCCTGTCTCAGCCTCCCTAAGTGCTGGGATTACAGGCTTGAGCCACCGCGCCTGGCCCAAGATCATCTCTTAATGTAGAAAACTTTGAAACCTTTAGAAAGAAGCAAATCCCTTGTACTTCTATCTCTGGAAAAGGCTGGCCCTTTGTGATATTTATTCCCAGGGTTTGACCTACCATCGAAAGTTGGAGCCTAGTTGAGGCTGTGGAACCCTGGTTCCCACCCAGGCCAATTTCACTCCCATGGGCCTGGCCTTGGCCTCTCCCTGCCACTGCCATTACTATGCTCCTTGTCCTCTGGCCCTGGTGGCTTCCAGGTCTGAGCACTGAGGAAAAGGCCTTTATCATCCTGGCTGTCCCATTGGGCCTATGTGTGGTGGTCAGGGAAGCTGAGAGGGAAGCACAGGGCAAGACCTAAGCAGCATGGTTTTCCTGGCAGGCTCACTATTCCACAGGGAAGGTCAGCGCTTCCTTCACCTCCACTGCCATGGTGCCGGAGACGACGCATGAAGCAGGTAGCTGCCTGTCTCTCAGGTCCCAAGGGGCATGCATTCACAGTGGCAGCAGATGGGGCCTCTTTCCTGTCATATAGGCACTGCCCATCCCCAACTTGGGTCCAGGTGTTTCCAGCACCTGCTTTTAAGTGCTGAGTCCCTGTTGCCCCTTGTGGCCCTAAACCCCATGGTGCCCAGGCAAGCCTGCCTATGAACAGGGTAGACCTTCAGCATTCAGCTCCCGTGCTGCCCTCAGAGGTCATGGAGCCTGGGTGGAGGGGCTGCCCCAGGTGAAGGGTGGGATTGGAGTTTCGGCCTCTGTTTAACAGCTGCCATTGATGAAGATGTGTTGCGCTATCAATTTGTAAAGAAGAAAGGCTATGTGCGGTTGCACACCAACAAAGGTGATCTTAATCTGGAACTGCACTGCGACCTGGTAGGTGTGACAATCAGTCTCCTCACCCAGCATGAGGTCTTATTTGTGTCCTTATTAAGAAGATGAGGTCTCATTCAGCAACCTTGTCTTAAACATGAAGCTGCAGTTAGTATATACTTGTAGCAAGTCCAGCTTGTCCCTGGGAGGAAGCTGAAGTGTCCTGGCTTCCTTCTTAGGGGCCCTGTTAGCAGCTTGGTGTATTTCCTCAGCCACTTGCTGGGCTGGTATGGAAGTGTGCACACATTCCAGAAAAGAAACCTGACTCCACTTCTGCTCTGCAGCTGCAGATGTCCTATTGTTTGTTTCTGGGGTCCATCCTTGACTCCTTGTTGGGGCTATAGTGGGACCCAGGTCTCTGTTGCTCTGTAGGCTGGGTAACTGCCCATCCCTGCTGCATGATAAAGGCTCTGTGTGGCTTTTGTGACCCTGCAGTTGTCTGCTTCATGCCTCATAGAAGCATTGGGCTATTTTTCAGACACCAAAAACCTGCGAAAACTTCATCAAGCTCTGCAAGAAGTGCTATTATGATGGCACCATCTTTCACAGGTCCATCAGAAACTTTGTGGTAAGTGGCAGCAGTCAGTGTTGGCTATAGAAGGACTCCTGGGCATGGGGGAGCCAAATGGGCTTGTCTCTGTATTGAGCTAGGCATCTGAGTCAGGCCCTGGTGGCCTGTGTGCATCTTGTAGGTGAATCCTCTGTGAGAGATCCTGTAGGCTAGCTTTTGAGTCCCAGCCCAGGCAGAACTGGGTTCAGGCAGAAAGATAGTCTGGGAGACCTGTTGTCCTCACTGAGACCTCAGACCCTCTGGTAATCCTGTCTGGTAGGTAGGGAATATGCTTAGGCAGGGCAGGCAGTGTAGTGGAAGGCAGCAAGTGGCCTTAGGCTGACTAGCTCACTGGCTTTTGTTCTTGTAGATTCAAGGAGGAGACCCCACAGGCACAGGCACAGGTAGGTACCAATGCTGGACCTGTCCCTGACACCATTGGCTGCTCCTTGGGGCATGAAGGGCAGGTTGGTGGGGCGAGATCTGGATATGGAATCTGGAAGACCAGAGGTAGGTTTGTATCTCAACCACCAGCACTGTGTGCCGCCTCAGGCATGTCTCTTGGTTTTCCTCTTTTAGGTGGTTATGAGGCCTATACAATTGGGCGGGGGGTCTAGTATCCTCCTGGGGCCCCAAAGGCACCTCACCATTAGAGACAAAGGGAGATTTGAGGGCCTCAGATTCTGGCTGGCTTCCTTCCTGCTGCATCTCAAACCTCATACTGCCTGTCAGCTGCTTGGGCCTGGCTCACAGCTTCACCCAGCATGATGTGATGATAATGCCATGTAGCTTTAGCATTCTATTCCCTGGCTTCTTGGGGGAGGGCTGAGTGAATAACACTCAGCCTGTGTGAAAGTGCTGGAGTCCAGGGGAGGCTGACAGTGTGGAGCCTCAGGTCTAAGAGTTCCTTCTAAGGGATTCCTCCCCCAGTGAATTGCCAGTACCCCTTGGGACTCAGGTTTTAGAACTGTCAACTGACTGTTTTCCTTTATATTCTAGGGGGTGAGTCATACTGGGGAAAACCCTTCAGAGATGAGTTCCGGCCCAACCTGTCTCACACAGGCCGAGGCATCCTTAGCATGGCCAACTCAGGGCCAAACACCAACAAGTCTCAGTTGTAAGTCTAGGCCGAGTTGGCCCAGTGGGGCTGCTGTGGGTGATGGGGAGGGACCCAAAGCTTCCTGCAGTCTCTTCACCTTCTCCCTAAAGATTGTGGTAGGCCCGAATCAAAACCAGACCGTATAGCACACCTAGGCTGAGTGTGTACCCCTGCACTCAAAAAGGCGAGTCCCTGGGCTGGGGATATAGCTCAGTGGTAGAGTGCTTGCCTAATTTGCACAAGGCTCTGGGTTTGATCTCCAGCACCACACACACACACACAAAAAGTATTCCTAAGCAAGTTGCTATTTAAAACTGTGTTGGGCTGGGATTGTAGCTCAGTGGTAGAGCGCTTGCCTCGCATGAGTGAGGCACTGGGTTCAATCCTCAGCACCACATAAAAATAAATACATAAAGATATTGTGTCCATCTTCAACTAAAAAAATTAAAAAAAAACAAACCAAAAACTGTGTGTGCCTATAAGAGCAGCATCCAGCAGTTTACCAGGACTGTGTGAGTGGAACCAGGACTGTGTGAGTGACCAGGAGGTCATGCCAGAAGAGTTTAGTGTATTGGATCAGTACATTGGGAGGGAGCTATGCAGGGGACAGGCAGCCAGGGACAGGTGCTGGTGGTATAGTTGCAGGGCAGAGAGGCCTCAATGTGTATGGAACATGGATACAGAGGAATGGGCAGCAGAGCCTGTGGATGCCTGATCATGTTGGGAGGAGTCAGTATTTTGAAAGAATAGGTGTGCATATTTCATTCATCCATTATCTAAGAATTTGGCTTGACTTTTCCTTTTAGATATGTCTTTTTTTTTTAAATATTTTTTTAGTTGTTGATGGGCACAATGTCTTTATTTTACTGCTTTGTATGTGGTGCTGAGGATCGAACCCAGGGCCTCACGCATGCGAGGCAAGCGCTCTACCGCTGAGCTACAATCCCAGCCCTAGATATGTCTTTTTGTGTGTGTGTGTGTGCTAGGGATCAAACCCAGGGGCTTGTACCACTGAGCCACACCCCCAGCCCGGATGTCTTTTTATCTTTTAGTGCAATTTTTCTTGGGTCTCCTGTTTTCCTGGATAAAACTACTTCTTCTTTTTTTTTTTTTTTTAATATTTTTATAGCTGTAGATGGATGCAATATCTTTATTTTATTTATTTATTCTTATGTGGTGCTGAGGATCGAACCCGGTGACTCATGCATGCAAGGCAAGCGCTCCACCACTGAGCTACAGCCCCAGCCCATAAAACTACTTCTTAAGAATTTTTATAATTTGTGATATTTTTGTAAATGGATTTTTTCCCAATTGTAGGTGATTATTGCTTATGTAGAGCAAAACTATTTTATATCTAGCTACTTTATCAAAATTAAAGTTTTTATTAAGAATTTCTTGGATTTTCTAGATATTCAAGTTAATCAGCAAAATCTGATGTCCACTTCCCTGTGTGTGCATCAGTCATATTGATGTTACTGTGACATGTTAGGGAGAAAGACATACGCATTCTGCCACTCTGAATTGTGATTTTGCCATCTGATAACATATGTCACTGGGCCTGGTTTTTAGGAGAGGTTAGGTAAATTGCCAGTGACTTTTTTATTAGTCTTTGTCATGATGATCACATGACTTTTCTCTCCTTACTGTATACTGTAATGTGGTCTTTTTTTTTAATATGTATTTTTTAGTTGTAGGTGGACAGAATATCTTTATTTTATTTTTATGTGGTGCTGAGGATTGAACCCAGTGCCTAACGTGTGCTAGGCGAGCACGCTACCACTGTGCCACAACCCCAGCCCTGTAATGTGGTCTTGATCATGTGAACTGGCTTGATCAGGCATGGGTGTGAGAGATGTGCACCCGGCGCTAGCGGGACTGGCCCCTGCTTTATGGCCTAGAATAGTTAAAATTGTGCAGGTGTCCCCAGATGTTAACAATTGGCCAAGGACAGTATGTAATGATGTGCTGCTTCCTCTGGGCTTCTACTGTAAGCCCAGCCAGGATTTGTCTGTTTGACAGCAATTTGACTCATGTATCACAGAATTTTAGTTGTTTCCATGGAATCTTGTGTTCTCTTTGTCTTAGTGCTGGTGTCCTTTCTCATTAGCAAGCAGTCTATTCCCTCCTTGTTCATGAAAGATCTATCTGTTTAGTGTCTGTGTAATTGTTTTCTGTTTCTTTGATTGCTTCCTCCTGGTTTCTTTTCGCTTTCTCCACTTTAACCCTGTTTACTCTTTACTGTGAAGACAGGTGAGTCTACTTTTGTTTTTTTAGAGGTGCTAGGGATCAAATACAGGGCTTCAAATATGCTAGTCAAACTCTCACCCAGCTATACCACCAGCCCTGTACATTTTGAGGGTATGCATTCCCCATTCACAACTTGTTGGTCATTGTTAGTTCCCCTCTTAATTTCTTCTTAGCTTTCTTATTTCCAAGTAGTTTGGGTACATGATTTGTTTTCATTTTGTTTTTTTTGGGGTACTTTGTGGTTTACTTTATTTTTTTGTGACTGGGAAATAAACCCAGGGCCTTCTACCTGCTAGACAGGCATTCTACCACTGAGCAGCACACTGCATACCCCAGCATTTTTTTTTTTTTTTAAATTTTGAGGGGCTGGAATTGTAGCTCAGTGGTAGAGCACTTGCCTCACATGCGTGAGGCACTGGGTTCAATCCTCAGCACCACATAAAAATAAATAAAGATATCATGTCCATCTACAATTTAAAAAAATATTAAAAATAATTTTGATACAGGGACTTGCTAAGTTGCCTGGGCTGGCCCCAAACTTGTGATCCTCTTAAGGAGCTGAGATTACAGGTGTGGGCCAATATGCCTTACTTATTTTTTTACTATTTATTTATAATTCTTTGGATTAACGAGACTGTAAAACTTCATGTGGGTCATTTGCCTTCTTTTTTTATTTCTAATACTGTTTTGTACTTGCTCTGACAAGTTTCACCTACTTTGGTATTCTCAAAGAATTGACTTTTTTTTTTCATCTTTGTTTTCCCTTGCCTTTTGTTGTTATTTTACGTTCTTCCTATTTTCTTCAGGCTCATTTTACTCTCTTTCTTAGCTTCCTGTACTGTGTTAGAAATTAGCAAAAGAACTGCTAGGAGGCAGAATTCAGGTTTGACATGAAACTTGCTGGGGAGCCTTGCATGTGGTCAGCTTGGTGGGCTCAGGACTGCCCCTGTTTGGCCAGGTGATGTGTTCAACATGGCCTGGTGGTTCAGTCCTGTGTTGTTTGCTGGCAAGGCCTATGTGGCATGATGCTGTTAGAGCAGGGCTGTGCCTACCAGCTCCACCCTTTGGGGAGTAGTTTTGTGCCTCTTGATGACTTGCCCCGAGACATTTCTTGCCTTCTTCCTTGTTTGATGTCTTCTTCTACCCTTTACTTTCAGCTTTTATATTCTGAACTTTGTAGAGCTTCTTTTCAATGACACACTTGGATTTTGTTTTATTTTGTTTCATCCTGACTTTATTTTTTGTTTGTTTAGATATACATGACAGTAGAGTGTATTTTGACATATTATATATACATGGAGTATAACTTATTTGAATTAGGATCCCATTCTTGTGGTTGAACATGATGTGGAGTTTCACTGATCATATATTCATATATGAACATAGGAAAGTTACGTCCAATTCATTCTACTGTCTTTCTTATTCCCATTCCCCTCCCTTCCCTTCATTACCCTTTGTCTAGTCCAATGAACTTCTATTCTTCCCTCCCCCTCCCTTATTGTGTGTTAGCATCCACATATCAGAACATTCAGCCTTTGGTTTTTTAGGATTATCTTATTTCACTTCACATGATATTCT
>PVHX01030208.1:0-16087 GCA_004024805.1 Geosciurus inauris | reverse complement strand
TATATGTAATCTGATTCCTTTCTCTTGTGGCTTTTAAGATTCTCTCCTTATTCTGAATGTTAGGCATTTTCATTATGATGTGCCTTGGTGTAGGTCTGTTGTGATTTTGAACATTTGGTGTCCTGTAAGCCTCTTGAATTTGATTATCCAATTCATTCTTCATATTTGGAAAGTTTTCTGATATTATTTCATTGAATAGATTGCTCAATCCTTTGGTTTGGAGTTCTATGCCTTCTTCTTTCCCAATAATTCTCAAGTTTGGTCTTTTAATGTTGTCCCAAAGCTCTTAGATGTTCTGTTCATGGCTTCTTACCATCTTCACTGTGTGGTGAACTCTATTTTCAAGGTTAAATATTTTGTCTTCAGTATCTGAGGTTCTGTCTTCCAAGTGGTCTAATTTGTTGGTGATGCTTTCTATTGAGTTTTTGATTTGGTTTATTGTTTCTTTCACTTCAAGGATTTCTGTTTGGTCCTTTTCAGAATCTGTATCTCCTTATTGAAGTGATCTTTTACTTCCAGTATTCGCCCATGTACGTCTTTATCAAAGTGATCTTTTACTTCCTGTATTTGTTATGTGTCTCTTTATCAAAATGATCTTTTGCTGACTGGGCTTGCTCTCTTATATCATTCTTTAAGTCACCAAACATGTTAATTATGTACATCCTGAATTCCTGTTCTGTCATTCCTCCTGCTGTACAGACCATGGATTCTAATAGTGTAGTATCTTGGTTTGTTTAAGTCACTTTCTTCCCTTGTTTTCTCATGATGTTTGTGTGTCTTTCCTTCTAGCTCTGCTGATCCAAGGTGTTACAGTTTTAACTCCTATATGGTTATAGTTCCCTATAGGGTTTTGTTTCCTCTCCTTTAAAGGGGAGATTGATATTGATTGATCTCAATACAAGCAGTATATGATTTCAAACCAAGTAGCTTCTAACAGCTCCTAAACACATTTACAGTTTAGTTATGATATACAACAATTATGTGTTCCTTTACAATCTATTATGTAACCAGTAAATTTGCACAAGTGTCTATAGTATCTTTTGGTGGGCTAGGGAAACTTGAGGTGGGGTGTAGGACAGAATGTTTGGTTAGTAGGAAGTGAGGATATGGTTATTAAATCTTAGAAAGCATAAAAAAGGATTCCAAGAGGAGTTGGCTGTTACTAAAAAGAGCGACATATAATTGGGGGAGACCAGTAAGGAGGAAGAAAAAAATATGGCAAGGAGAGATGATAGCAAGACAAATAAAACATATACACTTGGAATTTATAAGACTATATATTACCACTCTAGTATACAGTTCAGAAATCCCAATCTACCATATCCCGCTGTATAGCAGATATTTGATGTCACAACTGTTGGGGATTAGAGGGTAGGAGAAGAGTGAGGGAGAAAAGAGGGAAGGAAAAAGAAAGAAGGGAAAGAAGAAGAGAGCAGAGAAATAAAACAAAAATATTAAACAATAGAACTATTAGGAGAAACAGATAAAGGATAGAATTAAAAATAAGCATAAAAAATATAAAAAGTCTCAATATAAATAAACAGGTATGGTTCCTTTCACCTCCAGTAGGTGGCATTGTCTGTTGCTTGCTGGAATTTCCCTGCTGGTGTCCTGGGTGCTGGTCCCACCTCAGGGTGAAACTCTGAGCCGCTGTTGAAGTCGCTGTTCCACCGTGTGCTGCGCCGTGGCCAAAGTTTGCTCCCAGGTGTTCACCTGTGCCCCCTGTTCCATGTTAGAAAGTGGTCCACAAAGAACAATAGCCAGGGGTCCACTCAGGAGATGGTCTGTCCACAGTAGCAACTGCTAGCAGTCTCGTGCAGCTGGGTGGGCACTGGGGCCAGGCACCCTGTGTGGAAGCAGGCCCGGCACGCCCGGGGCAAACTCCAGGCTGGAGCCCTGGGCCGGAGCCCCCGTTGCAACTGGGCTCCACTGGTCGGCGCTGAAGTCATGCCACAGCGGCTACCGCTGCCTCCCGGTGGTCGTGCGCACACACACGCCAGCGAGACTCTTGTGTGGGATGGTGAGCCGCAGAATGATTCCAAGAAGCTGGTTGGAAAACGGCACCTCTGCTACTTCCAGCCTTGGTCCCGGAGAGCCTGAGCCCTGGGCCGAGATCCCGGCCACAACTGCAATCTGTGGTCAGTGCTGAGTCATGCTGCCTGCGGCTACTGTTGTCTCCTAGTGGTCCTACACACACACACACACACACACACACACACACACACACGAGCGAAACTCCTGCGGATGATGGTGAGCCACTGAATGATGCCAAGAAGCTGGCTGGAAAGCGGCTCCTCCACCACTTCCAGCCTTGGTCCTGGGGAGCCTAGCAGAGTAGACTGTCTAGGCCACCATCTTGGAATCTCTAGGTATAGTCTTTTTAGGATGGCTGCCTGGCACAATTTTTGGCCAGTGGTAAGTTGTGCACTTCTGCCTCATTAAGTGGCTTTGTAAATTCTGCCTTAGTTTAACCTATTCTGACTTTCTTTTCTACCACAGTTAGCAAAATAAGCTTGTCAGCTTTGCTTCTTCCTCTTTCTCTTTGTTACTTCTCCGGATTGACTGACTCTCCTTGGTCAATGTTTAGGGTTAACAATTTCTTTCTTGTATTCTATTCCAGTATTCCCGAGTTCCTCCAAGTTTGTGATTGTCTAAACTCTTCAATGTTATGCTTTAGCGCATTTCCTCTGACATGTGTCTCTCTGATCATCTGTCCTCTCACTGTGGAGGACTTGAGATTTGTGCCTCTTTCCACTCTGTTATCTTACTGACCTCTCTGCCATTCTTTAACAATTTCCTTTGTTCTTCTGCATGTGACAAGGAAGACATGTCCATAATAAGGTATCAGAGGTACTTTTGACAGAATATCTTGAAGGGGTAGTGTTTCTCTTGGATCAAAATTATTAGAAGTACTTAGTGTACTTGTTAAAAATACAAATTTTTGAGCCCTGTAACAACCTTACTGAATCTAGCAGGACGAGGTCCTGGAATCTACATGATAAACAAGCTCTCCAAATGTTTTTTTAGGTCCAGATAATTTTGAGAAATATTGATTGGGGTTTTAGTGTATGTGTATTTATGGATATGTGGTATAAATAATGGATAAAATATGGATATTTGGAATAAAGTAGGCTGTAATAGCACCAGCTTTTTGAGTTACCACTGAGTATTCTGGGTTGATCTAGTGAGGAAAACTGTAATGTCTAAGGCAATGTGACTCAACAAGACTTCTGGGGACTGTTTATTACCAGTTTGCCATAAGGAACACGTGTCAGAATATAAAGTATTTATCTAACACTACTTCAAATTACTATATATATTTTCTAAACTAACAAAACCTTTTCTATGAAGGAAGCAGCATGTTGATTTGTATTCTGACACAAGTTCCTTATCACATTGCAGTTAGTCCTTTCTTAGCATTGGTTGAAGGCACAATATACACGTGTGTTTCCAAAGGCCTAAAACCTGTAAAAGTACTTTATAAAAATGGCTGAAATATGAAAAAAAATTAAAAAATGAAAATTAACAAACTTTTAACTATCTCTGAAATTTCACAATGAGTCAAATAGTCAACTGAAACAATTCCTATAACTCTACATAAATTGGAAGTAATGTGGCATATGGGAATACTTTAATATGTTTGCTGTGCTGCTAATTGATATCTCAAAGTTCAAAGTTCAAAATGCCTGAAGCCTCTGGGCGCTAAAGATGGCCCAGTTCAAGGCTTTATTCCCCACTGGATATTGGATGCCTCAGGTCTGGCTGCAATTTTGCTATGATTGGCCATTTGGAGAAGCTTTCATTTTGCAATAATTTATATGTCAAAAAAGAAAGTTTTATTCTTAGGGACTGTGTTCATGTTTCTCAGGAAAACAAATACTATGGAAGATGGGAAATTACTGTCCACTCTAGAATATCTGGGTGATCACAGTGGTGAGAGAACCTGTGGGAAGGAGATGAGAAGCTCTTCTCCATGTGTGGAACTTTCCAAAGAAGAGGCAGGTGGGAAGAGGCCAAACATAAGTCCTCACAGAGCATAGCCTAGACTTGTTACATCCTTTACAGAGCATTCAGGGGATGCAGATAATCTTGGGAATAATGACTATGTATTGAGACTTGGTAACTAGGTATTGATATTTTATATTATGTGCATTTACTTATAAGAAAAGTAAAACTCAAATATTTAAAATGTGTCCAAGTTCATACAGATAGTAAGGAATCTGGATCTTTATCTGCCTTATTGAGAACCATTGCTTTTAACCAAGAGGTCACATGTCCATAAGGCACTAGAGCTAAAAAGTTATGCCACTATTTTTTACCATCATTGAGATCTAAGGAACAATTGTGACATTTCCCTGAAGGTGCTTTAAATATGGAAAGGTTGTCTTTCCAGTGAGGGAGGCATTTCACTCAGGACAGGTTGTGTTTTCCTCAAAGACTAGACATTGTAAATTCTTGAACATCATATTTACAGATATTTTATGTCAATCTGTTGAAAATTTTGCCTGTATGTATACAGTTTTATAGATTTGGTAAAATCATCAAATTTATTTGTTGTAAACAGACAAGTTAAGGGAAAAATGTTAAATATGAAATCTTTGAATGTACCTGTATCTTTTTTCATTGGATACTTTTTGGATTTTAATTTGAATTTTTTTTTTAGGAGGGAAGGCAGAGCTGATTTCAAATGTCACATGCCTAGAAGCAGCCATAGGTCCAGGTAAAGAAAGACACAGAGACTGAATCTGACATTTATTAGTTATTGTTCCCAAGTAAAGCATTTTATTTTAGAAAGCTGTTGTTAAAGCTTGACAGATGTCTCTATCCTCCAAGCTGTTAATTCAAAACATTAATCATTGGTCTCAGTCTCTAGACTTGCAAAAAATTGTGTAGAAATGTTAAGCTTACATCTTAATTACATGACTCAGCCTGGAATTTAGGTCAGAGAATGCACATTATATTTGTAAGGCATTTCCCTCACAGGAAGCTAGAACTTATAAAATTGCAAGCTTTAAGCTCACCTCTTTTGATGCTGTTTGGATGCTGACTACAGTGATTTTTCAAAGGTAGTGAGGCATTTCACATCAATAGTACTTTAAAGTCAAATTTAGAAGCCTGACTAAACATCATTTATCTTGGATGATTTATAAATTTTTATTTATTTGCAGTCATGCCCTCTAGTCATAGTAGGACAATATTCATAATGTCATGGGTATACCTGATATACATATATAGCTCTACACTTATGTAAATATCACTTTTAGTTATATGAGCTTTATGCAAGTACATGATATTTAAGTGGTTTTGATACTTGTATGTATGATATATTAAAATGATGTATATATTCTGTATATATCATTATATGGATTCCAGAGGTTAGTCAGCTAACAGTAGGTTTGTCTACCCACAGATTGCCTACTGGTAAATAATGACTTTGGGTTGAGCCCAAATTGGGGCCCTGTGCCAAGCATTCTCACTGAGTTAAGAGAGCACCAACTCTGTAAATGCTGGAGTCTTTGTGAGGCCCTTTTGCTTTATTGTTTAAACTGGCAAGCTTAGTAAATGAAAATGTATCTTTTAGGTTACGTTTTCCATTTAATTTTTGTAATTGCTTGAATTTTAGAATGAAAAAACTGTAAAAAATAGACTATAAAAAATAGACTAAGAATAGGAGATATCAAAAAGCATATGACATATTGAAGATTAAGAAGAGGGAAAGGGAAGAAAAAATCCAACAGCCAAACAGGGGTTGGGGAAGGCTTTATACCTGCTTAAGGTCTACAAAAGAGATAAATTAAGAGTTAAATTGAGATAAATTTTGTTAAATTAAGGAATTGGGGTTGCATAAATGAATGTAGACATGAAGGGAAACTGTGATTGTCTACAGAGAATCCTTTCTGAGCAAGTCTAAGAGATTTTCATGAAGAAAAGAGACCCAGAACTTGGGACCAAGCAGCTCCTTCTGTGGAGGGAGGATTCAAAACATGGCATGAGGAACAGATTTCTACTGATTGTTGAAACAGGCTCCCTGTCCTAGTTGATCATTCCAGGGGAACATCTGCCATCATGGGCCACTGTTCTTCCCTACAAGGACTCTGCAGATCATTTAGGGTTGAGCCAAAGAATATGAAGTTTGGCATTGCTGAAATCATTGTCTATTTTGAAAACTCAAAGATGCTTAGTGTGACTGGTATTGTTCTGCTGAAAACCTTAAATATATTCCACAAAGAAAAAAATTTCCAACATGCCATGATAAAAGACCACACAAATTCAAAGCAGTTTTGATTCATGCTACCTTTTGTCATTTTACTCAGAAAGTATCTTTCTGCCTCAAAAGTTGTCCCTGTGCTAGGTGAATGAGTTTCATAAACAATGTAATAGCAACCAGGTGTGGTGGTGCATGTTTGTAATCCCAGTGGCTCAGAAGGCTGAGGCAGGAAGACTGCGAGTTCAAACCCACTCTCAGCAACTTAGTGAGGCCCTAAGCAATTCAGTGAGACCCTGTCTCTAAATAAAATACAAAAAAAGGCTGGGGATGTGGCTCAGTGGTTAAGTAAGCTCTTGGTTCAATCCTTGGTCCCCCCCCCCCCAAAAAAGTGATAGAGTGCTAAAGTAGGAAAATCCCATCCTAACATTAAAATATTCTTTCTTTTTTTTCCTTTTTAAAGGGTAAGTTTTTAAAAAACATGTAAAAACATATTTGAACTACTAAATATTGGCTAAAGGGTGTCTTGATACCTAAAGATTTAGGAATTCAGGAGAGTACATTTTTTTAGTTGGATTTAAATCTATTCTCAAGAATAATGCTGCAAATTATGCTAGCTTTCTCAAGAAATAAATGCTCATTGCTCCTCAACAAAGAATTAAGGGTCACTTAAAGCTAGAAGAGCTTAGAATAATATATACCAAGCCCTGAAAGACAATGGATACCAACCAAGAATCATATCCAGAAAAATTAAGTTTTATATTTGGTGATGAAATAAAAACATTCCAAGATTAAAAAAAAGAATCTACAGCAAGAAAACCTGCTCTATAGAACATTGTTGACAAAATATCCCATGAGGAGGAAATGTAGAACAACAATGAAAACCTGCAAAGGGAGGAACTACACTAAAGGAAAGGCCAATAAAAGAAAAAACCTAGTCAACATAAAAACTAAAAATAACCCAAAATGTCTGGGAATACAAACCATGTCTTGATAATAACCCTTAATGTGAATGGCCTAAACTCATCGATTAAAAGACATAGACTGACAGATTGGATCAAAAAATATCCAACAATATGCTGCTTCCTAGAAACTCATCTCATAAGAAAAGACACCCACAGACTGGAGGTGAAAGGATGAGAAAAAAATGCATCACTCACATGGACTGTGTGAACAAGCAGGGATTTCCATCCTCATATCAGATAAAGTGAACTTCAAACCAAAGTTAGTGAAAAGGGATGAAGAAGGTTATTTCATACTGCTTAAGGGAATCATACATCAACAAGACATAACTATCTTAAATATCTATGCCCCAAACAATGGGGCATCTATGTATGTCAGACAAACCCTTCTCAACTACAAGAATCAAATAGACCACAACATAAAAATACTTGGTGACTTTAACACACCTCATCACTGGATAAATCTTCCAAACAAAAATTAAATGAAGAAACTACAGAACTCAATAGAACAATCAATAATCTAGGCTTAATGAAACTACAGAACTCAATAGAACAATCAATAATCTAGACTTCACAGACACATATAGAATATTCCATCATTCAACAAGCAAATATACTTTTTTCTCAGCAGCACATGGATCTTTCTCCAAAATAGATCTTATGTTATGCCACAAAGCTAGTCTTAGCAAATAAAAAAAAAAGTACAGATAGTACCCTGCATTTTATCTGACCATAATGGAATGAAATTAGAAATTAAAGATATATTAAAAAGAGAAGCTACTCCAACACTTGGAGACTGAACAATATGCTATTGAATGATAGCATGGGTAACAGAAGACATCAGGGAGGAGATAAAAAAATTATTAGAGGTAAATGAGAACTCTGATACAAATATCGAAATCTCTGGGACATTATGAAGGCAGTGCTAAGAGGAAAGTTCATTGCATTAAGCTCATTCATCAAAAGAAGAAAAATTCAACAAATATATGATTTGACACTACATCTCAAAGCCCTAGAAAAAGAGGAACCAACCAATACCAAAAGAAGTAGAAGAGAGAAAATAATTAGAATCAGGGCTGAAATCAATGAAATTGAAACAAGTGAAACAATTCAAAAAATTGACAAAACAAAAAGCTTGTTCTTTGAAACAATAAACAAAATCAACAAACCCTTAGCCACCCTAATGAAAAGAAGGAGAGAGAAAACCCAAATTACTAAAATTTGTAATTAAAAAAGAAATGTCATGACAGACTCTGCTGAAATACAGAGGATAATTAGAAGCTATTTTTAAAAAATTTATACTCCAGTAAAATAGAAAACCCCAAAGACATCAACAAATTTCTAGAGACATGACCTACCCAAACTGAATCAGGAGGACATTCATGACTTAAACAAACAAAAGCAAGGAAATAGAAGACACCATGAAAAGCCTACCAACCAAAAAAAGCTTGTGACCAGATGAATTCTCAGCTGACCTCTACAAGACATATAAAGAAAAACTAACTCCAATACTTCTCAAATTATTCCATGAAATAGAGAAGGAGGGAACCCTTCCAAACTCATTCTATGAGGCTAGTATCACGCTGATACCAAAACCAGACAGAGACACATCAAAAAAGGAAAATTTCAGGCCAATATCCCTAATTAATATAGATGAAAAAATTCTCAATAAAAATTTGGCAAATTGCATACAAAAGCATATTAAAAAAATAGTGGACCAGGATCAAGTGGGGTTCATTCCAGGGATGCAAGGTTGGTTCAACATACAGAAATCAACAAATGTAATCCATCCATCAATAGACTGAAAGACAAGAATGATATAATTTTATCAAAGATAAGAATCATATGATTTTATCAGAGAAATCATTTGACAAAATACAGCACCCTTTCATGTTTAAAACACTAGAAAAACTAGGGATAGTAGAAATATGGCTCAACATTATAAAAGCAATTTATGCTAAACCCAAGGCCAACATCATCCTGAATGGAGGAAAATTGGAAGCATTCCCTCTAAAAACTGGAATAAGACAGGGATGCCCTCTTTCACTACTTCTATTCAACATAGTCCTTGAAACTCTAGCCAGAGCAATTAGATAGATAAAAGAAATTAAAGAGATACAAATAGGAAAAGAATAACTCAAAGTATTATTATTTGCTGTTGACATGATACTATACTTAGTAGATCCAAAAAACTCCACCAGAAAACTTTTAGAATTAATAAATGAATTCAGCAAAGTTGCAGGATATAAAATCAACACCCATAAATCAAATGCATTTCTAAACTTCAGCAATGAATCATCTGAAAGAGAAATTAGGAAAACTACTCCATTCACAATAGCCTCAAAAAAAGAAAAGTACTTGGGAATCAATTTAACAAGGGAGGAGAAAGACTTCTACAATGAAAGCTACAGAACAGTAAAGAAAGAAATTTAAGAAGACTTTAGAAGGTGGAAAGATCTCCCATGCTCTTGGATAGACAGAATCAATATTGTCAAAATGGCCATACTACCCATAGCACTCTACAGATTCAATACAATCCCAAATAAAATCCCAAGGTCATTCCTTATAGAAATAGAAAAACAATCATGAAATTCATCTGAAAAAAATAAGAGACCCAGCATAGCCAAAGCAATCCTTTGCAAAAAGAGTAAACCTGGATGCATGACAATACCAGAACTTAAACTATACTACGAAGCTATAGAAACAAAAATGGCATGGTATTAGCACCAAAATAGACATGTAGATCTATTCTATACATGGTATAGAATTCTATAGACCTATTTGTAGACCTATTCTATACATGGTATAGAATAGAAGACACAGAGACAAACCCACACAAATATAGTTATCTCATACTAGACAAAGGTGCCAAAAACATACACTGGAGAAAAGATAGTGTCTTAAACAAATGGTGCTGGAAAATCCATATGCACCAAAATGGAACTAAACGCATTTCTCTCACCATGCACAAAAATCAAGTCTAAGAGGACCTAGGACCTAGGAATTAGACCAGAGATCCTGTGTCTAATAGAGGAAAAAGTAGGTACAAATCTTCCTCACATCAGATTAGGCCCCAATTTCTTTAACAAGAAATTGTTAAAGAAAGAAGAAATTTCCTAAAGCACAAGGAAAACAAGCAAGAATCAATAAATGGGATGGATTCAAACTAAAAAGCTTCTTCTCAGCAAAAGAAGCAATCAATGAAGTGAATGAGAGCCTACATTCTGGGAGCAAATTTTTGCCACATGCACATCAGATAGAGCACTAATCTCCAGAATATATAAAGAACTCAAAAAACTTAACACCAAAACCACAAATAACCCAATCAATAAATGGACTAAGGAGCTGAACAGAAACTTCTCAGAAGAGGATACAGAATCAATAAACAAATATATGAAGAAATGTTCAACATCTCTAGCAATTAGAGAAATGCAAGTCAAAACTACTCTAAGATTTCATCTCACTCCAGTCAGAATGGCAATTATCCAAAATACAAGCAACAATAAGTATTGACAAGGATGTGGGGGGAAAGGCATGCTCATACATTGCTGGTGGGACTGCAAATTGGTGCAACCTATCTGGAAAGCAGTATGCAGATTCCTTAGAAAACTTGGAATGGAACCACCATTTGACCCAGCTATCCCATTCCTTGGCCTATACCCTAAAGACTTAAAAACAGCATACTATAATAATGCAGCCACTTCAATGTTTATAGCAGCATAATTCACAATTGCTAAACTGTGGAACCAATCTAGATGCCCTTCAATAGATGAATGGATAAAGAAACTGTGGTATATATACACAATGGAATATTACTCAGCAATAAAAGAGAATAAAATAATGGCATTTGCAGGTAAATAGATGGAACTGGAGAATGTCTAATGTCTAATGTCTAATTTTTAGGCAAATAGATGGAACTGGAGAATGCTAAGTGAAGTAAGCCAATTCCAAAAAATCAAAGGCCAAATGTTCTTTCTGATTAGTGGATGCTGATATGTAATGGGGGTGGTGGAGGGGAGCATGGGAGAAATGGAGGAACTTTGGATGGGACAGGGTGAGGTTGGGGAGAGGAGGGGGATGGGAATAGCAAAAATGGTGGAATGAGATGGAAATCACTAGGTACATGTATGTACCTAGGTACATGTATGAAGGTACATGTATGAAGACACGAATGTTGTGACTATATTATTTGTAACCAGAGAGATGGAAAATTGAGCTCCATATATGTACTATGACTTGAAATGCATTCTTCTGTTTTAAAAATAAATAAAAAATAAAAAAATAAGCTGTGATATATATATATTATATATATGTATATAATATATATATATACACACAATATATACAATGAAATATTACTCAGCAATAAAAGAGAATAAAATTATGGCATTTGCAGGAAAATGGAGGGAGTTGGAGAACATCATGCTAAGTGAAATAAGCCAATCCCCAAAAACCAAGGTGAATGTTTTCTCTGATTAGTGGATGCTGATACACAAGGGGGATAGGGGTAGGGAGCATGGTAGAAATGGAGGAACTTTGGATAGGGCAAGGGGGTAGCAAATATGGTGGAGTGAGATAGACATCACTACCCTAGGTACATATATAAAGATATGAATGGTGTGACCCTGCCTTGTTTACAACCAGAGAAATGGAAAATTGTGCACTATATGTGTACTATGACTTGAAATTCATTCTTTTGTTTTAAAAAATAAAAATAAATAAATTAAAAAAATAAGAAAAGGTCAAATCCTACCTGCAGGGCCCATACCCAAGGCTCTTGTAAGCTGGCTTACTTGCTCCCATCACCTATGTTAGCCTATGAAATAGTAGAGAAAGACCGGATTGGTGTTCCTGATTGCTAACAAATACAACAAAGTCTATGGGAAATTGAACTTGTGGAAATTTATGAACTATGCATATCAATAAGTCATGCTTTTTTTGTACATTTTAGTTATGGAACACACCTTAGAAAGTACAGTCATGTAAGTATAGCCAATGACATTAGCTGGACCTAATGAAGCCAGAGAGGAGAGGCAGCCAAACCCAAAAAGCCAGGGTGTACAGGGAGGCTGGGTTCCTGAGGTCACTGAGAAAATAATCACCATTATACATAAACCAATCAAATGCTGAATTTCAGACAAGAATGTCTTAAAGTCTTTTCCATAAGGGAGTAGATAGAGTGGGACCTTAAGTCTATGCTGTGTCAGGGCTTGCAAGAAAGGCTGTTGAGGGGTCAATTTTCATGGCCTGGGATCACCATATAGTCTTGTCCTGATGGCTCCATACAAAGGGACTGCTGATAATGAAGGTCTCTGTCAGGTCCTCTAAGTGGGATAATGTAGGGTCTGACCATCAATGCCAAGTACCTGCATCTCATTGATTAGTCATGAGAACCTTGAAATCTTGAAATGTAGCTACCATTGTAACTCTATTTTATATATGAGGAAATAAGTTCAGCGGAGGCAAGAGGCTGGCAGACCCCGGCATGCACTAGACTGTCCCCACCCTTTCATTCTCCCACCTTGCTCCACAGTGTCTTGGGAGGGTCTGGCTGAAAGGCCATAGCTCTGTCACGGGGGACTGGCCTCCACAGATTATACAATATTTCTCTGCCGTGTCTTGCCCAGGCTTTCACAGTCACTTTCTAAAATGACCCAAATCCAACACCCTGAAGACTGCTATAGGTGGTCGTGATGTCACATTTGCCCCCATCTTAGCCACCAGATTCTTTTCTATTATTGCATGAGAGTTTATCAGTGGTAGGGCTCAGAAGAGATGAAGAGGTAGGAGATTTAATCTTTAAGCCTTATCCTTTGATTTCTATTCACCACTATTCACTATTATTGGATTTCTTCTGTGGGCAAGAATGGTTCTAGGATGTGGGTGAATAAATGTAAGACAGTTGTTATGGATACAGAGTACAGAAAGAAAAATTGAACAAAAAGTTTTCAATACTTGTTCTGAGACTCTAGACTATTTATCTTAAGTTCTTCATGCAATGTGTATAAAAATAAATTTGTGGGGTTTGAGGAGTTTTTTTCATATATTCAAAGTTTCCAGTACAATATTGTTATGTCATTATTTCTTTTTAACTGGCAAAAATCTTTCAAGCCAAGTAAATAATAAATTAGGTCCTGAGTCTCTGTTGAAAGAGAGATCAGTAAGAACTACACACCTGGTGGGGGTGACATAAAGTTTCTTAAACATGCTGTACTTACTGTTTTAATACAACCTGATTTCTCCCAGTTTGCCTTGCACTTTGAAGTTATATCTTTAAATTCTCATTGCTATTAACAGGTATTACTGCATTACCGACTCCATTTTGCTTAGACAACAATAAGTCTTTATGATAATTGTACTAACTTAGAAAAACAAATACAGATAGATCTTGTGTACAACCTCCAAGAAGGCAAAGAAGTTGTTAGGGGACAGAGATAAGCACCTCAGCAGGAAGTTTTCTGACCCTGCAAGGCTCAGAACAATTCTCTCAGAACATGTAACAGAAAGAATACTTTTTTTCTTTTATTTTGTTGTATAGATTTCCTCATCTTCTTTCTGATACTTATAGAGTACAGCACTTCTAAGAAAAACTTTATAAGTGTCAGCTATTGACAGCTATTCTGGAGTCAATATCCATCAGGTAACTACATTAGTTTTCTATAACACAGTATTTGAAAAGTGGGTAGTGTGGGTAACAGAAATCTATCGTCTTACAGTCCTGGAGACTGAAAGATCAAGATCAAAGTGTTGGCAGGGTTGGTTCCTCCTGAGGCTGTAGAATCTGCTCCAGATTTCTCTGCTAAATTCTGAGGTTTGCTGGAAATATTTGGTTCCTTCCAAACGTACAAAATTTCAACACATCTACACCAAGGCATATTATAATGAAAATGCCCAACATACAGAATAAGGATAGAATTTTAAAGGCCACGCAAGAGAGGAACCAGATTACATATAAGGGGAGACCAATTCATATCTCAGCAGATTTTTCAACCCAGACACTAAAAGCCAGGAGATCATGGAATAACATATTCCAAGCCCTAAAAGACAATGGATGCTATCCAAGAATCCTATATCCAGCAAAATTGGCCTTCAGATTTGATGACAAAATAAAAATCTTTCATGATAAACAAAAGTTAAAAGAATTTACAGCAAGAAAGCCTGCACTACACAGCATTCTTGGCAAAATATTCCATGAGGAGGAAATGATAACCAACAATGAAAATTTACAAAGAGAGGAACTACACTAGAGGAAGGACTATTCAAAAGAGAAAACAACTCAAGGTACAAACCAAAAACAAACCAAAATGACCAGAATTACAAATCATATTTCAATCATAACCCTGAATGTAAATGGCCTAAATGCACCAATTAAAAGACATAGACTGACAGACTGGATTAAGAAACAAGACCCAACAATATGCTGTCTTCAAGAGACTCATCTCACAAGAAAAGACATCCAAAGACTGAAAGTTAAAGTCTGGGGAAAAACATATCACTCACATGGACCCTGCAAACAAGCAGGAGTTTCCATCCTCATATCTAATAAAGTGGACTTAAAACCAAAGATGGTGAAAAGAGATAAAGAAGGTCATTTCATACTTCTTAAGGGAACCATACATCAACAAGACATAACAATCATAAATATCTATGCCCCAAATAATGGAGCTTCTACATATATCAAACAAATCCTTCTCAAATACAAGAATCAGATAGACCACAACACAATAATACTTGGAGACTTTAACACAGATCTTTCACCATTGGATAGATCTTCCAAACAAAAATTTAATAAAGAAACCACAGATCTCAATGAAATTATCAATAATTTAGACTTAACAGACATATATAGAGTGTTCCATCCATCAACGAGTGAATACACTTTCTTCTCAGCTGCACATAGATCCTTTTCCAAAATAGATCATACGTTATGTCACAAAGCCAGTCTTAGCAAATACGAAAAAATAGAGATTCTACCCTGCATCCTATCTGACCACAATGGAATAAAATTACAAATCAACAACAGATTAAAAAGCAGCAACTATTCCTTCACCTTGAAACTAAATAATATACTATTGAATGATGCATGGATTACAGAAGACATCAAGGATGAGATAAAAAAATTCTTAGAGGCAAATGAAAACTCCGGTACAACATATCAAAATCTTTGGGATGCCATGAAGGCAGTGCTAAGAGGAAAGTTCATAGCACTAAACTCATTCATTAGAACATGTAAAAGTCAACAAATAAATGAATTGACTCTTCATCTCAAAGCCTTAGAAAAGGAAGAACAAATTAACACCCAAAGAAGTAGAAGACAGGAAATAATCAAAATCAGGGCTGAAATCAATGAAATTGAAAAAAAGGAAACAATTCAAAAAATTGACAAAACAAAAAGCTAGTTCTTTGAAAAAATAAACAAAATTGACAAACCCTTAGCCACCCTAACGAAAAGGAGGAGGGAGAAAACCCAAATTACTAAAATTCATGATGAAAAAGGCAACATCACGACAGACACTACTGAAATGCAGAGGAAAATTAGAAACTATTTTGAAAATTTATACTCCAGTAAAATAGAAAACCCTGAAGACACCAACAAATTTCTAGAGGCATATGACCTACCCAAACTGAACCAAGAGGACATGCACAACTTAAACAGGTCAATTTTAAGCAAGGAAATAGACGATGCCATCAAGAGCCTTCCAACCAAGAAAAGCCCAGGTTCAGATGGATTCTCAGCTGAGTTCTACAAGACTTTCAAAGAAGAATTAATACCAATTCTCCTCAAACTATTTCATGAAATAGAAAAGGAGGGAACCCTTCCAAACTCATTCTATGAGGCAAGTATCACCCTGATTCCAAAACCAGACAGAGATACATCAAAGAAAGAAAACTTCAGACCAATATCCCTGATGAACATAGA
>PVHX01030207.1:0-16082 GCA_004024805.1 Geosciurus inauris | reverse complement strand
ACACCATCACCATAATCAAGCTAATGAACATATCTACTGCCCTAGAGTCCTTTCCCCTTCTTGCCTCCCACCATGGCTACCCCTTTCTTCAGGCAACCGTTGATGTGCTTTCTGTCACGGTAGATTAGTTTTCTTTTTCTAGACTACTATATAAATGAAATTGTACAGTATGTACTCTTCTTGGGATCTGTCTTTTATCATTCAGCATAACTGAGGCTTAACTGATGGGGTGTACCTCAATAATTGCTTTTTTTTATTGATGAGCAGCAGTCCATTGTCTGCAGTCCATTGACCACAGTTTGTTTATCCATCCACCTGTTGATGGATGTTTGGATTGTTTCCAGTTTCTAGCTATTATACATCAATTTGCTATGATCTTTAATGTGAAGTTTCTGTTTGGACATGAGGCATGTGGTGGCTGCTATTGTTTGGATACATGTCCCCCAAAGCCCACGTGTTAAAGGCATGTTCCCCACTATGGCTCTCTTGGGAGGTAGTAGAACTTTTAAGAGGTAGGCCCAAATGGGAGGTCTTTAGGTCATTGGGGCATGTCCTTGAAGGGGATTGTGAGACCATGGTCTCTTCCTCTGCCTCTTTTTTGTTTCCTGGTCATAAGGGGAGAGGTTGTGCTCCCACCATGATATACTACCACAAGCCTCAAGCAATGGAGTCAACCAATCTTGAACTAAAGCCTCTAAAACTGAGTCAAAAGAAAGCTTTTCTCTTTATAAACTGATTATATCAGCTATTTGTTATAATAATGTAAAGCTGACTAACAAGCAGCATGTTTGGTGGGCATGGTTTTCCTTCCTCATGTGGATGTGAAAGGCCAGCATAGAATGTTCTAATGGATGATTAATTCTGGTAAGATCCCAGAGCAGTGTCTGGCATCGCTGGGTCCTCCTCAGGGGATTTTTCCCTATATTGTGCTTTACCCTTCTTCCTTCCTCAGTCTGCTTTTACTACCATAATTAGTAACTAAACTGGGACTTAGGGAAAATGGCCAGCTCAGGAAGAAGTGACATAAAAGGATCTTAGATTTAATTTCTTAAAATCAACTCCTCTGTTATCATCAAACACACCAGCAGGCCTACACAAAACTACCCTCAGAGCTGGGCAAGAGGGGCCACTGTCCTAGACCCTGTGACTGCCCTTCTTTAGCCACACTCCACCCACACCCCACCAGCACCCAAAGCCTGTGCCACCATCAATGCCTCTGTGCTTGGGACTCTAGAACTACTGGCTCAGATGACCTCAGCCTACATGGAGGACATCCACGGGCTGACTCCCAGAATTGAGCTGCCTGAAGAAGGTAGATAGCTGTGTGCCAAGGATGCTGCTGGAGCCTGCATGTATTCACAGGTGGATTTCGTGTGTGTTTATTACTGGAGTTCTAGGCCAGAGGCTCAACTCTTAACAAATTAAGTCTAGCCACTCATCCCAAAAACCAAATGGAAAAGGTAATGGTGAAAAGCAGGAAAGGAACTTTGATCAATATGGCCATATTGGGAAGGCAAATGAGATCAAGCATCTCAGTGCTGTCTTCAGGGAACTAACAGGAGCTTTAAGTTTATACAGAGGCAGAATTGGGGCAGGGGGCTAGAGGTATGCATAATTAAACATTCTTGGTCAAACTATGGTTTGGTTAATTATTATCTCAGTTCTGGTTTTGAGAGGTGGCTCTAGAGAAGTCCTTATTGCCTGAGGGGACATCTCCATCTACTTCACAGGATGTTTATCTATCAGACCTGTGATCCTGGAAGGGGGTACAATTCAATTTCCATGAAATGATTGCTCCTATTTGGGGATACAGTCTCATATGAGATGATCTGCCTGCAAGATTCCACTGTTCCTGGAAGGTGAGGTAATGACTGGAGACTTCTGAGCACCACCTCAAGGATAGCACCTCAAAAACAGGACCTTTTAAAAGCTGGCAGTTGAATGTCCCTGCAAATCAAACTTTAGTTACTCATATCTTGATGTCTTCAGCCTTGCAAGGGGAGGATTACCAGTTTTGGATAAACACTTTTTAATGGTTCACATGTCTAGATGCAGAATTGAGCAGGAATCTGATCTGAAGTTTATGGTAATCAAGGAGACATACAAAACAAAGGCATAGGTGCCAAGCTTTTATCCTGCTTTTAGTCATCCGTCAGGCATCCACAGGAATGAGACAGTTCTTTTAGCAAAAGCATCTTCTAATTCCTTGTTATATATAAACTTAAGGCTCCTTGCAGTGTTTTGAAGTCAGGAGGGAAAAGAGAAGGGAACAGAGAATGGGCCAGGCCTGGGTGTGAGGGGCCAGCTCTTTCCAAGTTCCTTGCACAGAACTTGAAAGAGGTCAAGAACTTTAAATTCAAGTTTGGCTTACATACTCTTAGGAAGGCCTATTTGTCAAGTAGGTGGTTAGAACATATTTCACCTCACATTGCTTTAGCATGATTCAGAATGTGTACATCTGTAGACATTTGTACACTTGCCTTGGGCCCTGAAGATGTGAGTAATAGGCCAGGACCACCTTTCTCTCCTCCTGCATCACATAGCTCTCAGGTTACCTGCTGGCTTTTGACGCTTTCTTTTCCCTTTTGGGGCTACTCTTGATGTTTATTTTAATCTTTTTTTTTCAACAGCGTGCATATTGAGAGAAAGAAGTATGAGTTGGGGGTGGGGCACACACATGGCACA
The DNA here is from genome assembly GCA_004024805.1 of Geosciurus inauris. Taxonomy (NCBI): domain Eukaryota; kingdom Metazoa; phylum Chordata; class Mammalia; order Rodentia; family Sciuridae; genus Geosciurus; species Geosciurus inauris. The sequence goes on along the minus strand of PVHX01030207.1, from coordinate 13,397 downwards.
ATCTGTCCCCAGCCTGTGCATCTGGAGGCCAGGCTCTGCGGCAACTCTAAAGTAATGAGCTGCTGTTTCTTGTTGAGATTATGGAAATTAGGGTAGATTGCTTTGAAGTCAGGAAGCTTGGTTTTCCACTAAAAAGCTACCTTGAGCACGGCTGAAAAAGACTGATTGCAGAATAGCTCTAATTGTCCACCCCTCCCCATCACAATATGACTTTGCACTTCCTCCCATCAGGAGATGGAGCCTGTCCCAATTCCTCACTTAGATAATGGCTGCCCTTGTGGCTTACTGTGACTGATAGGATGTGGCAGAAGTGACAGTGTGCCAGGTCCATGCCTGGACCTCACGAGGCTTTGTGTACTTTGACACTCTCTCACATTCTTGCTTCTGCCACAAAATAAGGCTGGATGGACGGCTGTATGCCAAGCCACCGAAAGCAGAGCCTGGACCCTCCCAGCTGAGGGTCCACCAAGCCATCTACCACCTGCCCACAGATGTATGATTGAGCTCAGCTGAGGAAAGTTAAACCTGGCCCGGATCAGCAGAATCACCTACCCAACTTGTATGCAGAAATGCCAAAAAAAAAAAAAAAAATCAACAAACTCAGACTTTCTCAAACTGTCTTTCATGCAATTTTACTAACCTGTACAACATTCTGTGAAATAAAAAATGTTTTCGTGTAAGTTCAGAAAATTTTAGATTACCCTGGTTAAACCTGTTTCTTTCCTTTAGAACCTCACAAAACTATTAAAACAGAGCTGTCTAATCCATATACCTATGCAATGCAGACACAAGAAAACTCATCAGATCCATAAGCAAAATCATGGTTCAAAAAAAAGCTAAAGTCAGTAATTAGGCCCTAAAATGTATATTACCTGAAATATAGATTAAAGTACATGATCATTCTTCCTCAACCTTTTCCTATTGGAATGGTCTAGCTATGAAAATGAAGCAATGATATCAAAAACACAAGCAAAAAAAAGGTAAAAATAAATCAATTAGAGTATATCAAGATTTAAAACTTCTGCACATTAAGGGACAAGATCCACAAAGTTGAAAGGCAACCTGAAGAATGAGAGAAAATATCTGAGAAAAACATAATGGGAGAAACATACCTGATAAGGATTTAACATCCAGAATATATAAGGAATCCCTATAACTCGATGGAAAAATTTTTAAAAAATTTTTAAATAGACAAGGGACTTGAATAGATATTTTTCCAAAGAAGATATACAAATGGCCAAAGGCATATGAAAAGTTGCCATGTGAGTCAGTTACAACTTATTTTGGCTCACAGTTTGAGAGGTTTTAGTTCATGGTCTCTTGGCTCTGTTACCTTTGAATCTCTGGTGAAGCACTACATTAGTAGAGGGATTACCTGGTGAAGGGAGCCTGTCTGGAAGCTGAATGAGAGAGGGGAAGTGGCTGCAGTCCCAATATCTCCTTCAAGGGTGCTCCTCCAATAACCTCACTGGATTCTAGTAGGTCTCACCTTCTAAATGTTCCACCACCTCCCAATAGTGCCATATTGGGAGGTCACCATCATGGTGGTAATGATTCCTTAACACATGGGCAATTGGGGAACATTTATCCAAACCTTAGTAGACGCTCAACATCTGTAGTCATTAGGGAAATGCAAATAACATGAGATATCATCTCACACCTGTTAGGATGGCTACTATCAAAAATAAAAAACCAAAAAAGCACAAGTGTCAGCAAGGATGTTGAAAAATTAGGATCCTTGCACATTGTTGGTGGGAATGTAAAGTGGTATGACTACTAGAAAATGGTATGTCACTTCCTCAAATATTAAAAAATAGAGTTACCATATGATCCAGTGATTCCATTTCAGGGTATATACCCAAAAGAATTAAAAGCAGGGACTAGAAATGGTCGTAAAAACATGATTCCCAATAGCCAAAAGGTGGAAGTGACCCAAGTGCCAATCAGCTGATCTTGGATAAACAAAATGGGGTCTACACATACAGTAGAATACCATTCAGCTCAAAAGCAAAGATTGTAACATTTGAGTATATTATGCTAAGGGAAATAAGCTAGACACAAAAAGACAAGAACTATATGATTTCCCGTATATAAGATACCTTAAGTAGTTAAAATAACAGAGAGAAAGATAGTAAAAGGAAATTGGGAGTTAATGCATAAAGTTTCAGTTTGAGACAATGAAAATGTTTCCAATAATGTGACTATACTTAACATTTCTGTACATTAAAATGGATAAGACGGTAAGTTGTACATATGTGTATTTGGATACAATTAAGGAGGAAAGAAAGAAGAGAGAGCAGTGATGCCAAACGAGCTATGCCAGCATGCAATCTCAAAACATCCACCTGCAGCAGGAAAAAAGAATTAATGTTCTTTATGTCCCTATGTGCAAAATAAGAAACAAATGACTTTAAAGGGGTTGCAACATTATCAGATCAAACTCAAGAAGTTACATATAAAGCCATAAAATTAATAACTAAAAGCCAAAATGCCTGATGGTATAATGGCTCATTTTACCCAGCTGCCTAAATTGTCAACACTGTGTTTGGGACTGATGAAGCCAAAAATAAGGAGACATTTTTGAATAATGCTGTTGGTAAGTGCATCCTGGCATGGGGATGGCACCCAGCAAATTGCTGAATCCAAATATTTCTGTTGTAGGTTGATGATCTACAGGTGTTAATAACTGTGCTCAGTAATAACATTGGTTAGAATCCCTGAAGAAAAAGGCTTTAGAGGAACTCTTTATTTGTTCTGTGAAGAAGTGCCTAAACAAAGCACAGGAATGGCAGATTAAAAGTGACAACAGAAACATTGAAACACATATTATCAGAGTTCTGTATAAATCTGTGCACTGAAGATATAACCTTGATGACAAGAAAAAGACAAAGCTGTATATCAAGGGTTCATTCCCCAAACCATGAAACACAAATAATACACAGCTTTGTTCACAGGGAAGCCCTCATGCAAATTTTGTATTGAATGATGCTATAAAAATGGTGAATCTAATGAAATATAAGCTGAACATCCCCTCTGTTTCTAGCTTTATCTAAATAAATGGCATCATGATCTTTCACACCAAAGTACATTGACTGGCCAGAATTGTGTCAACAATTTATGAATAAGAGGAAGAACTGATAATTATTTTATGAATCATTCACACTATGCAGATATACTAAAGAACAGCTAATGATTTTTTAAATAGTTTAAATGTAATTTTTGAGCATCTGATTGAAGTTAATTAAAAATTACAAGAACTACATAGAAATATAATGTGTATGGACAAAGTCTATGCATTCAAAATGAAAATTTAACTTTAGATAAGTGGGGCTAATATGATTTGCCACTAATATTAACTAGGACTAATACAAGAATCCTAAACATAATTAAAAACTAACATCTGTGTAGGATTAAGGAAAGGCTTTATCATTATTTAGAAATACTCAGTATTATCAAGTCTGATTGCATGCTAGATCCATACACATTATCATAAGATATTATATCTGCTAATAAAAGAAAAAGAAGAGCTGCTGGATTTAAAGAATCATCTTACCCTTAAAATACAACTTAAAGAGATCAAATTATCTAAATTCTAATGGTGAGGAAGTTTCTGCCAGTTAAAGAATAAGAAATATTATTTTGCTTTCTGCTACCACATATGTGTGCAAATAAACTTTATTCCCAGGGCTGACTATTAAAATCCTGGTTGAGATTTAAATGCAGCCACTTCAAATATAAAATCTGATGTTAAAAAAGTAAAGTTTATGAAAACAAGCTCTTGCTTCTTGTTACAAATTACTTTTGAAAAGCAAGACATTGTGTTTTATTTTCTAATCATAAGCATATAATATAAAGAAAAATGTAATATATGTAAATGTAAATCCTCTTCTGTTTTCTCCAGTGAGTCATAGAAATAGAGTATCATCATTTTATGTGTGTGCTATGATGTCAAAATTGCTGGGAAGCAGTGTTTTAATATATTATTTTCAGTGTGTGTATTCAAGAGTACTACAGTATGTTGCTTTGCCCAAACTTACTCAATCATAGAACTTTTCTTGCATATAACTCTGCTTAATGGCCTATGAGACCCCAATGTTCCATGGGAAATAGCTTGGAGAAACTGATGCATTCTGAACCTCTCTGCACACAGATGAGGAGCCTGGTGTCCAGAAAGAGAAAGTGAATTGCCCAAGGCCAAGGCTATGGGCAAAGCAATTTTCTGCTTACAAATCATTTGCCCTCTCAAACAGCTTCTTCAAGGAAGCAATCAAAGTGAGATTTAGATAAATCCATGAACAAGTCTTTGTTTTGTTTTTGTTTTTTTCTTAACAATGAGCTCTCATCATTATAACTTAAGCTCCATGAAAACTAGAGTTGCATCTACTCTGTGATTTCCTGTCCTTTCTTTAGGACTGTCCAGTCTCATCTTTTATTATTAAGTTCATTATTCCTATGAATGATTTAGATTTATAATTCCTTGTTTTTCAATCATTTGGCTAATTGGCTAATCAGTGATAGTATTTTTCAAAGATTTCATTCATCTTAAGTTCATCCAGAAATTGGAAATATGGATAGCCATTACAGCATTCCTGAGCCCTAAGATTCCATAACCTGAGACACAAGGTGGGGATCAGGGGCCTTAAGCTTCAAGTTTTCTTCCCTCCGACTTCCTATAAGATTAAAAAAGAATCACATATTGCATCTCTTGACCCATCTCACATGTGACTAGAAAATGGAGTAGCAGAAGGAAGCTCAAAGGGAAGCCAAGGCAGGAAAGCCAGGCTGAAGGAGAAGCTGGGCTCAGATGCAGGTACAGCAACGTCTTCAACCCAACCCCCAGGGAGGTTGCAGAGGTGAGACAGCCCTTCAGAGTTGTCCCCAGCTAAACAAGAATCAAAGGTCTTTGTTTCCTGGCCTTACCCAGTCTTCTGATATAGACTAGCCCTGGGAGGTGGGAGAATAAACCTAGGCCAGGCAGCTTTCTTCTGCTGAGGGACATTCCCAGGCCTCAGCTGTCAACTAGCAGCAGCTGGGGCAATATATCTTTCATTCTTGGAGGGGGCATTGGGCAGTGAAGAACAGCACCAGCACAGCCATGGAATTCCTCTTGACTTGAGTCCAACAGATCATCTCCTAATCAAGTGAGCACTACAGAGTACTGGGACTCCCATGTCATGGCCTGAGAAACCTAAGACCTGATTTTCTCCCTAAGTAAAGGAGAATGACACCACCTGGTTCTAGCTTATACCATTCAGTGTAGTCAGAATTCAGGGGACCTGGGAAAATTGAATGCCTTATGTCATATAAGCCATGTTGGACTGGTTAGTGTTACTTACTGAATCTGTTCCTCTGTCCCCTGCAGTAGGACCCCATATATTTCTAGAGATCAAGAGCTAACTGACTGGGTTTGGGAATCTGCTTCAGCTCCTTCCTCTAGACGCCACTGCATTCAACATGCCAAAACAGTAAGCTATTCTCTGAATCCATATACTGTAGATCACACAGAGTCTGACAAAGACCTCATGTTAATATTCATAAGAGCATTTTTCAAACCATAGCTCCCTATTATCTCTCCTTGCATTCACCAAAGAAAGATCCTAAACGTAAGCTACAATTTTTATTGTTGGGCACGAAAGTGCTTCTGTATGTGTATACGTGCACATATATACACATATACATACCCAAGCACAAAGCTTGCATAGAATGAAAAGTGCAAATTTTAAAGGTACAACTTGTTGAATTTTTATATACACACCCACCCGTGTTATGACCACACTGACCAAGATGTAGATCATGTTCAGCTTCCCTTATTGCTCACCCACCTCCCTACGGTCAATATCTTCCACTCAACATTGTTGAGTAAAGCAGTAAATTATTTCTTATACATTTTACTATTGGTTGGGGAGTAGAGTTGTTCCAGAGCATTTGGTTATTGTGAGTGAGATGATTATTAACATTCCTATTAGTTTGACTATTACAAACAAAGAGCTTATTGAGCATATATGTAGGCATGAATTTGCTGAATCATGGATTATATCAAAGTTTAGTTTCAGTTATGACTGTCAATATTTTTCCAAAATGGTTATAATAATTTAAATTTCCATTTATGAGAGTTCCAGTTTCTCTATATCATGACTGACACTTAACATGGCCAACTTTATGGTGGTTTTAATTTGCATTTTGATAATAAGAAATGGTGTTGAGTACATTTCCTTATCCTATTGACAATTAGATATCCTTTTTTGTGAAGTATTCCTTCGGATCTTTGCCTATATTTTTTAAAAGTTATATGGGATTATGTTTAATTTTAAATTATAGAAGTTATTTAAATATTCTGAAATGAGTTCTTAGCTAGATATCTATTCTATAAACACCACTACCAGTTTATGACATACATTTTTTGGTCCTTTAATGGAAATGTTTTGAAGAACTCATTCTCAATATCAATCTTCTTGCCGGGCGCGGTGGCTCACGCTTGTAATCCCAGCACTTAGGGAGGCTGAGACAGGAGAATCGCGAGTTCAAAGCCAGCCTCAGCAACGGTGAGGCACTAAGCAACTCAGTGAGACCCTGTCTCTACATAACACACAAAATAGGGCTGGGGATGTGGCTCAGTGGTCGAGTGCCCCTGAGTTCAATCCCCAGTACCAAAAAAAAAAAAAAAAAAATCAATCTTCTTTTTATGATTAGTGCATTTTTAAAATCTTGTTTGCCTACCCAAGATTATAAAAACATTCTATGTTGTCTTTCTAGAGACTGTATTGTTTTACCATTCGTATTTCTATGATCTATCTCAAATTATTTTTCTTTTTTCCATGTTTTTATTTTTGCATTATAGTTGTACATGTTGTTAGGATTTGTTGTTACCTATTTGTTCATACATATAATATAACAATATAATTTGGCCAGTATCATCCTATTTCCCTTTCTCTCCCATTCTCACTCCTCCTCATACCTTTCCTCTATTCTACTGATCTCCCTTCAATTTTCATGAGATCTGTGCCCCCCCCACCCCGTTTTCTTTTCCTTTTTCCTCTCTAGCTTCCACATTGAGAGAAAGTGTATGACCCTTCACATTCTGAGTTTGGCTTATTTTGTTTAATGTAATATTCTCAAGTTCCATTCATTTTCCTGCAAAAGACATAATTTCATTTTTTTATAGCTGAGTAAAACTCCATCGTGTATAGTGTATATATATATATATATATATATATACCATATTTTCTTTATCCATTTATCCACTGATGGACACTTGGATTGATTCTGTAGTTTGGCTATTGTGAATTGTGCTGCTATAAACATGGATATGCCTGTATCACTATAGTATGATGATTTTAATTCTTTAAGATAAATACTGGGTCATATGGTGGTTCCATGCCTAGTCTTTTCAGAAACCTCTATACTGATTTCTATAGTGGTTGTACTAACTTACAGTCCCACCAACAGTATAAAAGTGTTCCTTTTTCTCCACATTCTCTCCAGCATTTATTTTTCTTTGTATTCCTTTTGGGGTTTTTTTGGTACTGAGGATTAAACTCAGGGGTACTAGACCACTGAGCCACATCCCCAGCCCTATTTTGTGTTTTATCTAGAGACAGGGTATCACTGACTTGCTTAGTTCCTTGCTGCTGCTGAGGTTGGCTTTGAACTTGTGATTCTCCTGTCTCAGCCTCCCAAAGTGCTGAGATTACAGGTGTGTGCCACTGCACCTGGCCAATGTGGTCAATTTTGGAGAAGGTTCCATGAATCACTGAAAAGTATTTGGTTGTTGTTGAATGAAATATTTTATAGACATCTGTTAAGTCCATTTGATTTGTAATATTTTTAAGGTCCAAAGAGTCTTTACTGCATTTGTCTGAATGATCTATTGGTGAAAGAAGTGTGTTGAAATCACCCAGTATTATTGTACTGGAGTCCATCTGAGGCTTTCATTCAAATAGCATCTCTTTTATGTAATTAGTTGCACCCAAATTTGGGGCATAGATATTAGCTATAATTATATGTTCTTGTTGGATTGTTCCCTTTACCAATATGAAGTGACTTTCTTTGTCCCTTCTGATTAATTTTGATTTGAAGTCTGCTTTGTCAGATATGAGAGTAGCTACTCCTGCTTGTTTTCAGGCTCCATTCACATGGTATATCAATTTTCATTCTTTCATTTTCAGCCTGTGGCTGTCTTTGACTGTGAGGTGAGTCCCTTGCAAACAATGGTCTTGTTTTGCAAGACCATTTATTGAGTCTTATTTTTTAATCCATTCTGCCAGCCTATGTCTTTTAATTGAAGAGTTGAGACCATTTACATTCAATGTTATTATAGATTTTTATAAATTCCTGTGATTTTGCTTTATTTTTATTGTATAATTTGGTCCTGTTTCTCATTTGTTTAGCTACTCTTCAAATGAGATTTGTTCATTTCTGAGCTATGTTTTTTTTCCTTCTGTGCAGAGTATTTCTTTAAGTTAGTTCTGTAATGCCAGCTTAGTAGTCATGAATTCTTTTAGTTTCTGCTTATCTTAGAAGGTTTTTATTTCTTCTTCAATTTTGAAGGTTAGTTTTGCTAGATATAGCAATCTTGGCTGATGGTTATTTCATTCATGATATGGAATACATCATTCCAAGCCCTCAGGGATTTTAGAATTTGTGCTGAGAAATTGGAAGTAATTCTGATGGACTTACCTCTGAACATGACATTGCATTTTTTTTCTTGAGGCCTTTAAAATTTTATTCTTGCTCTGTATGCCAGGTATTTTAATTAAAATGTGCCATGAGAGATTCTTTTATAATCTATTTGAGGCTCTGAATGTCTCCTGTATCTGGATGTCCATCTCATTCTCAAAGTTTAGAAATTTTTCTGTTATTATTTTCCTGAAGAGATTATCCATTCCATGAGCCTGCATCTCACAACCCTCCCCAATTCCAGTGATTCTTAAATTTGGTCTCTTAATGTTGACCTGGAGTTCTTCTATATGCTGATCATGGTTACTTACTTTCTTTTCTTGAATACTATCTGAATTTTCAAGGCTGGCCACTTTATCTTCCAGCTTTGAGATTCTGTCTTCAGCATTGTCTACTCTATTACAAAGACTTTTGACTAAACATTTTATTTTATTTTATTGTGTCTTTTATTTCCAAGATTTCTGTTTGGTTCTTTTTACATATCTCTCTTTGTTGAACTTCTCATTCATATCCTGTACTGACATCCTTGTTTCATTCAGTTGTTTTTCTGTGTTCTCCTGGAGTTCATTGATCATTTTATAATCAGTTTTTAAATTCTGTATCTGCTGTTTTATCCACTTCAATATCTTCAGTGTCAGTTGCTGGTGAATTACCAACTTTAGGAGGTATTATGTTACCTTGTTTTTTCATATTTCTTGAATTACTGTGTTGGGTTTTATGCATCTATTAGGATGGGTCTCTCTTCTGCTCTTATGTGTGGGCCTTTTTAGAGCTAAGATTTTTCTTGCCAAAGTGTCCTAGATAGATCTAAATTGAGACTCCCCTTATGGTATCCATAAGCCTTGTGTTAATTCTCTCTGTTTTTGCTGAGGGCCCACCCTTACCTGTTCCTACTTTGGGCCTGGTCATAAGCTTGAGTTTTTATTTCTTCAATTCTTTTTATTAGAGTATAACCAAAGTTTGAGTATTTATAATTTGTGTGTGGCTCAAGGTGCACTGTCTTTAAGCAGAGTTTAGTTTAGTAGCAGGGTCTCTACCCTGTGAACTTGAGTGTCCTCATAGATTCCCAACACCTCACAGAAAATGAGGAATGAAACAGTAGCTACAAAAGATGTAAACAATATACAGCATTAAAACAAATACCTGGTACCTCTACAACACTAATTACCACAAAAACAGGAATGGTGGGGTCAGAAATTGCCAACAGCAAAACAATAAATAATCATGAACTATCTCTTGCACTAAAGCAACAACAGATGTCAACTATGCCATTCATAACAATAGTAATTTGAACAACATGAACGGTAGGGATGCAAGTTAAATAAACCGATTAGTTCTAAAAGATGGTAAAAATACAGTTCATCAAGATAAAAGAAAATGTGATAAGAAGGTAGAAGAGAGTTTACAATGTTTAAAATGTGAACAGAGAGAATGCAGAATAGATGTAGCAGGTGATGGTTATAAGGCAGGAGGAGAAAAATAGGATAAACAAAGTAAAGGGAGAAAGACAGAACAAGAGAATTTGACTGTTAGTGGGAGAAGAAAGGAAAGAAACAAAACAAAATAAAACAAAAATAAACAAACCAAAACCCAACCTTCAAAAGATAAGACAAGGAAAAATAACTACATTTAAAAATGAAAAAATGTATATTTATATATGTCCATGAACAAATCAGCACAACAAGAACACACACGTGCATACAGAAAAGGGACTTTTAGTAAAAAATGAAATAATCATCTCCACCAGGGTGGTTGAAATAGTCAGCAAGAATGTGTGGTCACTGTGGGGAGGTTCCAAGATGGCGGCCTAGACAGACGCTGTGGTCAGTCTCTCCAGAGCCAGAGATTGAAGTTGTGGAAATACCATCTCCCAGCCAGCTTCTGGACATCATCCTACAGCTACCCCTGCAGGAATTTCACTTGCATGTGTAAGCAGGGCCACCAGGCAGCAGCCATTGCCACAAGCAGTGTGACTTCAGCAGCAAGCCATGGCGGAGCTCAGCTGCCACGGCTCAGAGTCCCAGCCCAGGGCTCGCCCCGGGTGGGGCTAGCTTCTACATGGGGTACCTGGCTCCAGCGCCCACCCAACCACAGAGGGCCCCTAGCAGTTGCTCCCGTGGACACAAGGCCCCAGCCACTAGCCACTGGGGAGCCCAGATTCAGGGTAAGAGTCGCTCCAGAGACCCCAGTGGAGACAGCTCCATCCAAGGGCAGCTTGGGCCCGCCACACTTCTGCTCCTGAGCTCCTGTGCACCGGCAGGAGCTGCAGAGGGCCCAGATCTGCCTGCAGGAACCTCCACGGGTGTCCAGCAAGAGGGAGACCAGGAACTGCCACCTCGAGCCATGGAGGAGACCAAACTCAGGGTAAGAGTCCCCCCAGACACCCTAGCATGAGGCAGCCCCACCCAAGGGCAGCCTGGGCCTGCCCTAGTTCTGCTCCAGAATTCCTGTGGACCGGCAGGAGCCCCAAAGGACCCTGACCTGCCCTCAGGAACCTCCATGGTTGTCCAGCCAAAGGGAGACCAGGACCAGCTACCCCTAGCCACTGCGGAGCCCAAATTCAGGGCAAGAGTCGCTCCAGAGACACCAGTGTGAGGCAGCCCTGTCCAAGGGCAGCCTGGGTCTGCCCCAGTTCCACTCCAGAGTTCCCTGGGTCTGGAAGGAGCTGCAGAGGGCCCAGACCCACCCTCAAGAAACCCCACAGGTGTCCAAATAAGGGTTGACCAGAGTCTGATTGCTACCAGCCACAGAGGAAAGCACACCCAGGGAAAGAGTGGCCTCCAGATTTAAATGACCAGAATTACAAATCATATTTCAATAATAACCCTGAATGTAAATGGCCTAAATGCACCAATTAAAAGACATAGACTGACAGACTGGATTAAAAAACAAGACCCAACAATATGCTGTCTTCAAGAGACTCATCTCACAGGGAAAGACATCCACAGACTGAAAGTGAAAGGGTGGGAAAAATCATTTCACTCACATGGACCCCGCAAACAAGCAGGAGTTTCCATCCTCATATCAAATAAAGTGGACTTCAAACCAAAGATGGTAAAAAGAGATAAAGAAGGTCATTTCATACTTCTTAAGGGAATCATACATCAACAAGACATAACAATCATAAATATCTATGCCCCAAATAATGGAGCTTCTACATATATCAAACAAATCCTTCTCAAAAACAAGAATCAGATAGACCACAACACAATAATACTTGGAGATTTTAACACAGCTCTTTCACCATTGGATAGATCTTCCAAACAAAAACTTAATAAAGAAACCATAGATCTTAATGAAACTATCAAAAATTTAGACTTAACAGACATATATAGAGTATTCCATCCATCAACGAGTGAATACACTTTCTTCTCAGCTCCACATGGATCCTTTTCCAAAATAGATCATATGTTATGTCACAAAGCCAGTCTTAGCAAATACAAAAAAATAGAGATTCTACCCTGCATCCTATCTGACCACAATGGAATAAAATGACAAATTAATGACAGATTAAAAAGCAGTAACTATTCCTTCACCTGGAAACTAAATAATATGCTATTGAATGATGCATGGATAACAGAAGACATCAAGGAAGAGATAAAAAAATTTTTAGAGGCAAATGAAAACTCTGATACAACATATCAAAATCTTTGGGATGCCATGAAGGCAGTGCTAAGAGGAAAGTTCATAGCACTAAACTCATACATTAGAAGAAGTAAAAGCCAACAAATAAATGAATTGACTCTTCAACTCAAAGCCCTAGAAAAGGAGGAACAAATTAATACCCAAAGAAGTAGAAGACAGGAAATAATCAAAATCAGGGCTGAAATCAATGAAATTGAAACAAAAGAAACAATTCAAAAAACTGACAAAACAAAAACCTGGTTCTGTGAAAAAATAAACAAAATTGACAAACCCTTAGCCACCCTAACGAAAAGGAGGAGGGAGAAAACCCAAATTACTAAAATTTGAGATGAAAAAGGAAATATCACGACAGACACTACTGAAATACAGAGGATAATTAGAAACTATTTTGAAAATTTATACTCCAGTAAAATAGAAAACCCTGAAGACACCAACAAATTTCTAGAGGCATATGACCTACCCAAACTGAACCAAAAGGGCATACACAACTTAAACAGATCAATTTCAAGCAAGGAAATAGACAATGCCATCAAGAGCCTTCCAACCAAGAAAAGCCCAGGTCCAGATGGATTCTCAGCTGAGTTCTACAAGACTTTCAAAGAAGAATTAATACCAATTCTTCTCTAACTATTTCATGAAATAGAAAAGGAGGGAACCCTTCTAAACTCATTCTATGAGGCAAGTATTACCCTGATTCCAAAACCAAACAGAGACACATCAAAGAAAGAAAACTTCAGACCAATATCCCTGATGAACATAGATGCAAAACTTCTCAATAAAATTCTGGCAAATCACATACAAAAACACATCAAAAAAATACTGCACCATGATCAAGTGGGGTTCATCCCAGGGATGTAAGGTTGGTTCAACATACGGAAATCAATGTAATACATTACATCAATAGACTTAAAGATAAGAATCATATGATTTTATCAATCGATGCAGAGAAGGCATTTGACAAAATACAACACCCTTTTATGCTCAAAACACTAGAAAAACTTGGGATAGAAGGAACATACCTCAACTTTGTAAAAGCTATCTATGCTAAACCCAAGGCCAACATCATCCTAAATGGA
>PVHX01030206.1:0-15960 GCA_004024805.1 Geosciurus inauris | reverse complement strand
TAATCCCAGCACTTAGGGAGGCTGAGACAGGAGAATCGCGAGTTCAAAGCCAGCCTCAGCAATGGCGAGGCGCTAAGCAACTCAGTGAGACCCTGTCTCTACATAAAACACAAAATAGGGCTGGGGATGTGGCTCAGTGGTCGAGTGCCCCTGAGTTCAATCCCCGGTACCAAAAAAAAAAAAAATTAAAATCTTGTTTATAAAAAGGTTTATAAACAATCTTTCCAGATAGCAGATTTCCTTGTATGTTATTCATCTTTGCAGCCTCACCTTTAATACTCCTCTGTCTTTTTTGGAAGTAATATCTTCTCCCTGTTCAGCAACAGTGGCTGCTGGGCTTTCTCCATTGTTCTTGGCACCTTCATCAGTAGTCATTGTCTTTTGCAAGTGGGAACCCTGCCAAGAAAAAACATATTTTACATAGGGAAAAAACTACTTCTTTATGCTTTTTTTTTTAGAGGGTAACATATCAATTCTCTAGCTGTAAGTTGTATATGCATTTTTAAATGTCCCTGGGAACTGAGATTTACGAGACTTAAGATTTTCTTAGGGCCAGTAAGTTTAGACCCTGAAAACAAAAACAAAAAAACATTTGCTATGAGCATGTATTGATGTCATCAGGCATGTAAATAAAACAACATCCGATTCTTTAATTTCCCATCTAGCTCTGGTCCCAAATTAGAGAGTGGTACGAGTCAGGTTTGGGATGATCATATTTCTTAACATGATTACACAGTGAGAAAAGACTTCTCAAAACTTTGAAAATGTTTTCCTACAGCTATATTCTTGACAGAAAATTAAGAACTTATCTGGTGATTTGACAAAAGAAGTGACAATGTATAGCAGCAATCAGACTAGGCTTTAGAATCTGATGGAGTGTGAGTGCTAGCTCCAGCTACTGACACTTGTAATATACTTAATCTTGCTGAGCTCTTAGTTTCTCATCTGTAAAATGGAGACAGTGCAGTTCTGGGTGTTATTTGTACCTTAAAAGTGTAAGCATTTATCATCATTATTGGATCTTTTATAGGACATTTTCCCTCTCCTGCTCAAACTACCTACAGAATTAAGTTTTTCCCTGTGGCACTCAAGGTGCTTCATAATCTGACCCTAACTTATCTTTCAAGTCTAGCATCCACTACTTTCATACAACTCATGCTTTAGCCAAACTAGACCAATTCTTCTCCTATAACAAGTCCTGTGTGCTCCCATATCCATGCTTTGGTTACTCTTTCTTTTTCCCCCAAATACTTTTCCCCATCAAACAAACCTTGACTCTGCATGTGGGGGATCATTTTTCCCTTTTCTATACTTTCTTAGCTCTTCCCTTACCTTACTGTTTATATTTATTAGAGGACACACCTGCTGGATTTAAAAGGTCCTTGAAAGCAAAGGTCATACTTTGTTCACATTTAGATTCCCTAGAATGCCTTTACCTTTTAGAATGATAAGAGTAAGGAACTTAGGAAAAACTTGGGGGTTTTCCTCCGCTTCTTACAAACTATTTGATGTTGGCTACTTTAACTTTTCTAAGTGTTTTCCCCCTACTTGTGTAATTAGAATTAAAATATTCACTTTCACAGAGTGACATGAATTAGTGGTGTATTTATACTTTCAAAATATACCATTTGCTGAGGCTGGGATTGTGGTTCAGTAGTAGAGCACTTGCCTCACATGCGTGAGGCACTGGGTTCGATCCTCAGCACCACATAAAAATAAATAAAGATACTGTGTCCATCTACAACTAAAAAAATATTTTAAAAAAAGTTTTAAAAAATAAAAAATATATACCATTTGCTGGGAATGGTAGCACATGCCTGTAATCCCAGCAACTCGGGAGGCTGAGATAGGAGGATTGTAAAGTTTGAGGCCAGCCTTAGCAACTTAATGAGGACCTCAGCAACTTAGCGAAACCCTGTCTCAAAAAAATGAAAGCTGGGGATGTGGCTTAGTGATTTAGTGTCTCTGGGTTCAATCCCCAGTACCAAAGAAATAAAAAAAAAGAAATATACCATTCAAATATTAGATCTTATTGTTACTGTCAGTCACCTGATAGATTTTTTTTTTTATGCAAGGCGAACCAATGTTACCAATTAGCTAATCAATAGGCTACACAAAACTCACTTGGCCACTCCTATGATTAATTCCAGACTGCTCCCTGGTTGAGCAGAGAAAAATCAAGAATCAAAGACTTCTAAATCTATTCCACATTATGCTAGTGATAGACTTAAGGGTCCTTCAAGTCACCTCTTAGACCCTCTGTCTACATAATCAAAAAGAGTTATTTCACGTTTGTGAAAAATATCTTACTGGTATAATAATTAGATAACTAAAACATATATTGTAGTGTTTTAACTCATTTCCAATGATCTAAGTTTACTTCAGTGACAACAAATCATGAATCATATTGCTATGCCCAAAAATCTTCAAAGAGAACACCAAAATCCAGGGGCTAAGCCCCTTTGCTTTATTTTCTAGCACAGTTTATACCAAACATAAAAGATCCAAATGTTTGGCTCAGGATAAGTGAAAGGCTAGAACAAATCGTTCTCAAACAAACAACAAAATTAAGTACCTAGCTCTACATAATGCTGGGCTGAATAATCAGGAAAATGAGATGGACAGTGTTGCATCTCAGCTTCCAGAAATCCACTGTTTATGACGCATTTTTCTGATGTCCAGGAACTTATAGAAGGAATGTCAAGAACAGAGGGGAAAGAATTTTTAAATATTTCAAAGTTCATGCCTGTATCCCAGAGAAAATACATGCATGTAAAAAAAGTTCCTGGGACCTTACAGATACAGTGACATCCATCAGTAGATCATCCCTGAGAAGCCATGGTTTAAAGTATTGAACCAATTAAATATACCAGGTGAAAATTTATTGGAAAAAGAGCTAGTTTCAAAGTGTCATTCCACAGATTACTTATTAAAAAAGGAAAAAGACCTTTCCGATAAAGGAATCTACTCAATATTCCCTTAATAAGTGATCTGCATCATAATCAAACTCTACAGCACCAATAAAGAAATAAGTTCATATTAATGTGCCTGTTGATATAATGCAATAGGAAATATACGGCACCCAGGCGGTGTTCTAGCAAAATATTAAACTCAAAACTGATCAAGAAGAAAAGACAAAATCACATTGTGGAGCATTCTACAAGACAGGTGGCCTAGACTCCCAAAAAATGTTAATATCATAAAGGACTACCACCATTATCCCACTGCCAGAGAGAGAGAGATGAAAGGCTCGGTCTAGACTAAAGGGAATGAGAGAGATATGACAGCCAAATGTAATAGGTAATCCTTGGCTGGGTCCTGGATTAGGGAGACAAAAAGTTATAAAAGGATATTTTGGGACAATCAAAAATTTAGAAAACCAGCCGGGCACAGTGGCTTAAGCCTGTAATCCCAGCACTTAGGGAGGCTGAGACAGGAGAATCGCCAGTTGAAAGCCAGCCTCAGCAATGGCGAGGCGCTAAGCAACTCAGTGAGACCCTGTCTCTACACAAAACACAAAATAGGGCTGGGGATGTGGCTCAGGGGTCGAGTGCCCCTGAGTTCAATCCCCAGTACCAAAAAAAAAAAAAAATTTAGAAAACCGGGGTGTGTATTAACTTCTTACTGGTGTAAGATGTTAGCTTTCTGGGATGTGCAACAGCACTGATTTTATGTAGAATAATATTTGTGTTCTTAGGAGACACATGCTTAAGTATTTAGGGGTGAGTTGTCATAACATCTGCACTTTTTAAAATTTATTCTTAACTGATACAAAAAATTATTGTTCTGAGAGTGCAAATGCTGCAAAAAAATGTATAATAAAGCATCGAGTAAACATGACTACAACACATCCAAAAGCAATGCTTTCTTCTGAATGCTCATCATTTGGAGTTCAGCAAAAATTGTGAATGAAAATACTATCAGTCACAAAATGTTTTCCTAGCCTGGCATAATGGTGCATGCATGTAATCCCAGCAACTCTGGAGGCTGAAGCAGGAGGATCACAAGTTCAAGGCCAGCCTTAGCAACTTAGCAGGACCCTCGACAATTGTTTAACATCCTAACTCAAAATTTAAAAATAAATTTGAAAAATGAGTTGGGACATAGCTCAGTGGTAAAGTGACTCTAGGTTCAATTCCCAGTACCAAAAAAGGGGGGGAGGGGTACACTAAAACCAGTTTCTCTTGGTTCTAGTCTTGTTTTTTTGGAAACAATGTCTTACTTAAATCAAATAAAAAGAGAACTTGTATAAATTGATCTATTGGGCTTATAGGTCCCATTGGATAAAGAAACTTGCTCCTCTTTTTGGTTCCAGCACTTCAAGGGATAAAAGTTATCTCAGTAATGTCTAAGAACAGCTCTTGTCAATATTGCTGACTCCACATGAAGAGAAGTACCATGAATAATTAAAGAATAAAACAAGAAAACACACTTTTTGGGCATTCAAAAGCATGTAAGTCTAAAATTAAAAACTGAATTTTCCAAGTATTTCCCCTTAATTCCACTCCATTAGGAGTATAGGTTTCATAAGTCAAAAATAAATAAATAAATACATACATAAATAACTTCTTTACTTTATCAAGTTATTACATGAAAAAGGACAGACAATTCCCAAAAAACTTTAAGACAGTTTTGCTGTATTTATCATACAGACTTTTCTTCCTTTCCCCCATCCCAGATTTATTCTGCATTAAAAATCACTATGTAGTTATGGATATTAATCTATGATAAAGCTTACTGTGCTGAACTGTCTAAAGGGGGGAAATTGCTACCCAGAACATCAGAAAAAGAACACACAGTTCGTTCTGTTATGGACATGCCAGATAAGCATGCACTCTCCAAAGTGCTAGTCAGCAAACACCTGGGACATAACAGAAAAATGAGAATACGCTTAATATTTCATCAACAGTGTGCTAGAAACTTCACTTAACATAACTAAATTATTAGAAGCCCCCAAATGACATGTTATTTTTAAAGCCTTTCCCCACCAATTCCCATGTATATTATTTACTGCGTTGTTCTCTTTGTTAGAATATAGATATACTGCATCAGACTATTGTATTGTGTAACAGGAATGTGCAGAAAGAAGACAATAAAGAACACAGGAACTAGCTACTTTGTTAGAGGCACTGAAAATTATGGCAGTGCTCTTTTTAAGCATCACAGATGTCTAGGTCATACTGGCTTTCAGCTTTCTGTAACTTAAACATTAAAGAAAAAGACACAGGGAGGAGGTATACCCTAGACCTCGTAATAGAATGCAACACAAATGAATCTTTTTTTTAAATTTTTTTTTTTTAGTTGTAGATGGACACAATGTCTTTATTTTATTGCTTTGTATGTGGTGCTGAGGATCGAACCCAGGGCCTCACGCATGGGAGGCAAGAGCTCTACTGCTGAGCTACAATCCCAGCCCCAACATAAATGAATCTTAATTTTGAAATTTTCTGTAAGGATAGACTAGCAAGCCCTCAAGCAAATTTTAACCCCAGCACTTTCTCAAACATTCTACTCCAATAAACAGGAGTGTCAGGAAGATTTATCTATTTATAGACAAGACATACATTAAAAAAAAGAGAAAACAAGATCATAAATAGACAATATATCTACATGAAACCGTATATCTGTATTTACTTTCCCTCAGGAAATTTCTTTCCTCTACACTGGGGCAGGGTCAGGGAAATTAAGACTAATACGCTTATACATACTCACATACATTTTTCTTTCTTTTTTTATTGTTATTATTTGATTTTTTTTGTGCTGGGGATTGAACCCAAGGCCCTGTATATGCCAGATTACTGCTCCTCCACTGAGCTACATCTTCAGCCTGTATTTTTCTTTTTTTCTTTTTTTTTTTTAATATTTTTTAGTTGTTAATGGATCTTTATTTTATTCATTTGTACGTGGTGCTGAGGATCGAACCCAGTGCCTCACGCATGCTAGGCAGGCGCTCTACCACTGAGCCACAACCTCAGCCCGCATTTTTCTTTTTTTAAATAGTAAAGAAGCAGCCGGGTGCGGTGGCTCAAGCCTGTAATCACAGCACTTAGGGAGGCTGAGACAGGAGAATCCCGAGTTCAAAGCCAGCCTCAGCAACAGCGAGGCGCTAAGCAACTCAGTGAGACCCTGTCTCTACATAAAACACAAAATAGGGCTGGGGATGTGGCTCAGTGGTTGAGTGCCTCTGAGTTCAATCCCCAGTACCAAAAAAAAAAGTAAAGAAGATATATAATATCCAGTAAGCAAATAAGATGCTTACCATTATTAGTGACCAGGGAAATACAAAGTAAAACCACAATGAAATAATATTTCATACCCATTAGTATGACAATTATTTAAAAGGGGGCAATGCAGAATAAACTATTTGGTGATGATAAAACTATTTGGTGATGAGAAAAAGAAAACCCCTGTGCATTGCTGGTGGAAACATAAAATAGTACAGCCTCTGTGGAAAAGAGTTTGGTCATTCCTCAAAGCGATACAGAATTACCATTCAATCCAGCAATTTTACTCCTAGGTATATATATACTCAGAACTGGAAGCAGGGACCTAACCAGATAGATGCTTATATATCAACGTTTATAGAAGCACTATTCACAACAACCAAAAGGTGAAAACAACTCAAGTGTCCATTATCAGATAGATGGGTTTTAAAAATGCATATAAAAAATGTGTATGTGCATGAATATGTTTATTGCATAATATTATCAAGCCATAAAAAAGAAATTCTGATACATGCTGCAACAAAGAAGAATCTTGAAAACATTATCCTGAAAGTGAAATAAGCCACACACAAATGAACAAGGAAGCCAGGAACAGTCAAATTTGGAGTCAGAAAGTAGAAAAAAGATTTGCAGAACCTGCAAGGAGAAGAGAATGGGGAGTTGTTTAATGGGTACAGTTTCTGTTTGGGATGATGCAAAAGTTCTGGGAAATGGATAGTGGTGATGATTATGGAACATTATGAATGTACTTAATGACACTGAATTGCACACTTAGGATGGTTAAAATAATAGATTTTATCTATATTTTATGTAAATTTAAAAAGAAACAAACCTGTGGCCAGACTAGAAATAACAGAAAACCAGCCAGACTTAACTTCTCTTTTCTTTTTCTCTTTATAATCTTCCCTTCCTCTCATATCTCCAGTAAGTACTTTCCCAAGCCACTAAATCAGACTTCTGGCTAGGATTACAACATCAGTTCTTCATGGGCCAAAGGCTCTGAGATGTTCAGTCAGGAAGACAGGTGAGGAAAGATAATCCTAGATGGAACCTCTATCTATAACTACAAATTATTTCTCCCTTTATTTTATGTATTAAATACATACAATGCTTTGGTAAAGTCACTTTTCTTCTCATTACCAGTAATTACTGAAGCAAAGTTAATAGACCAAATTTGCTTTGACTGTTTAGTTGGATGAATTATTATTTTTAAATAAGGAGGAGACAAAGGATTATATTAATAGTAAAACAAAACAAAAAACTAGAAAATATTAGAATATCCCAAAGTAAATATTATACAATAAAGAATGAACCAGAGGAAAAATGAGCTAATTCTGTTTAGAGAGAACAGTGACTGGAACATAATAACCACCTGATAAATGTAATTGGTTATTATTATTCCTTTGTTAGTATGCTTAGGAAAGTCTCCATTCAAAAATCAAAGTTTAGACAGGCACGGTAGCGCAAGCCTGTAATCCCAGCACTTAGGGAGGCTGAGACAGGAGAATCGCCAGTTCAAACTCAGTGAGACCCTGTCTCTACATAAAACACAAAACAAGGCTGGGGATGTGGCTCAGTGGTTGAGTGCCCCTGTGTTCAATCTCTAGTACCACCCCCCCAAATCAAAGTTTATCTGGATTTTTTTTTTTAAATGAAGCAAAATACAGTATTTTCCCTCAATTTGTTTGTACCCAATTTGGCTTCAAAAAGATTAAAGACAAGTCCTCAACTTTCTCTCTCCAAGATGGATACTGGAAAAAGGTTTTTGAAGTTTATAAAACTCTGAGCTGGAAAATAAGAAAAAGTATGTATGACTGAACTAGAACTTTGGAGAAATTCCTAGAAGCTAGAAAGCAGGGATTGGACTGAATGAGAGAAGAAAAGCAAGTTGTCTTCCCAACATCAAGAGCAGCTCTTCCCAAGGGATCCTAGAGAAGCTCTGGGCCTGCAGTTGGCACCAAGAAAGCACAGGAATAGGCGAGGAAGTTCACTGGAGAACATCTGGGAATGACAACAGGAGCTAGATTTGGATCAGGGAGGCCAGGCAGGTTTCTTTCCCTCCAGAACTCAGTGTGTATCTCATTTTTCCCCTCTGGAAGACATAATAATGTTCTTTATTCTTGGAGTTCAGGTATAGCACAGGGATAGATCTAGGTATTTGTCTTTCTCTTTCATTTCTGCAGGGGTCTTAATATCCTGGCCCTTTGCTGAAGACAAGTTTTGGGTAATCTTCAGAAAATTATCTAATATTGTTTTTTTCCTTCAATGTCTCTCTCTTTTTTTTTTTTTTTTTTTGCTACCGGGGATTGAACTCAGGGGTACTCGACCACTGAGCCACATCCCCAGCCCGATTTTGTGTTTTATGTAGAGACAGGGTCTCACTGAGTTGCTTAGTGCCTCGCTGTTGCTGAGGCTGGCTTTGAACTCGTGATCCTCCTGTCTCAGCCTCCCTAAGTGCTGGGATTACAGGCTTGAGCCAATGCGCCCTGCTTGTCCTCTGCTTTTAGAAGTCATTTTAGACAGACTTTGGACACTTTGGGTCCTCAGGTTTCTAAAGCATTTTTCTGTATCTGGGCTAAACATTAGAATCACCTGGAAGCTTTAAAAAGCTACCCATGCTGTACTACATCCTCAAAGGGTCTCGATTTATTTATTTATTTTTTAGTTGTAGATGGACACAATATATTTATTTATTTATTATGTGGTGCTGAGGATCGAACTCAGTGCCTTATGCATGTGAGGCAAGCACTCTGCCACTGAGCTATAATCCCAGCCCCAAGGGTGTGGATTTAATTGGCTGTGGTGGGGCCAGGGCAAGAGTGTTTCAAACAGCATGTTAGAGGATTCTACTATGCAGCCAGATATGGCTGGGAATCACAGGCTTTTGTCTAGTTTTTTAGCTTTGACTTTTTGTTTTATATTTGAAGATTTTTTTTTCTGATGGAAATTTTAGATCACAATTTGGTCATCACTTATGTTCACTATTTTATTTTATTTTGATTAGTTCACTATTTTGTTCAAGGGATTTGAAAACATTGGTAATGATGTTTTTTATTTCTATACACTCATTTTTACTATTAGATTATTTCTTAGCACTTTGTGTTTTGTGGATGTAATTTTCTCTCAAGTCTTTCTGAGGACAGTACTTAGAATAAAATGGGATATTTCCTATGAGTAAGTATTTGGCTAAAAGTTTTTGTTTGGTTCGGTTTGTTTTTTTTTGTTATTTTTTTTTTTTTAAGGGAAAAAATGTCAGTTTTGTGTATTCCCTAGCATTTCCCTGGGACACTAGACAATGGTAAAGGTTGAGAAAGTAATCACTGGAAATTTGAGAAAAATAGTATGTTTTGAGTATAAAAGTTAAGCAGAAAGAGGCTACATAAACTTGCAAAAAAGACAAGTGAGAATTCTGATACTACCACTAGGATAGAAAAGGGGGAAAATGAAATGCTTTGAGTTGACAGGGAAGTGGAGAACAAAGGTTTAAGGGCCAAGAACCAGACACGCTTTAAATGCATAAGGGAAAGAGTCAAGGGGAAACAAAAAAGTAATGATTCAAGAAAAGGAAAAGCACAGTCACAGATCTGCTCATCAATTAAACATTTACAGATTACTTAAGTTATAGCTGAATTAACTGTTATGACTAAACAGAAGTATTTCAAAGTTTTTCTTCAAGAGGATGATCCTAGGAATGTTTAAAAATACTATGTGAAGCCGGTCGTGGTGGCTCAAGCCTGTAATCCCTGCACTTTGGGAGGCTGAGACAGGAGAATCGCAAGTTCAAAGCCAGCCTCAGCAACAGTAAGGTGCTAATAAGCAACTCAGTGAAAACCTGTCTCTAAATAAAACACAAAATAGGGCTGGGGATGTAGCCCAGTGTCGAGTACCCCTGAGTTCAATCCCTGGTACCAAAAAAATTTAAAAAATAAATAAATAAATAGTAAGAAATAAAAATACCATGTAGTATTTGAAAAGGGTAAGATAAATCTATACAGTAAAGAATCATTTAGCTAAGAATCTAAGCATTAAAAAGATCCAAATGGGCTGGGATTGTAGCTCAGCGGTAGAGCGCTTGCCTCGCATGTGTGAGGCACTGGGTTCGATCCTCAGCACCACATACAAAGCAATAAAATAAAGACATTGTGTCCATCAACAACTAAAAAAATATTTAAAAAAAAAAAAAAAGATCCAAACAACTGAATTAGGAAATAATTTTATAAATGTTCATTCATTAAAAAAGACTATAATAAATGAAGTGTATTATTATGGTGCATGGTGCCCAGTGATAATTTGGTCTTCTGGGGCATTAAAAGAAAAAAAAAATCAACTGATGATGTCACAATGGGATAATACATTCAATACAAATAGCAGGGTATATTATAATTATTTGCAGAAAACAACCATGATTCTCAGATATTTGTAAAATTTCAGTGGGTGCAATCACTTTAGAGCACTGGATGACAAATATGCAAATATTACATATCATATGCCAAAGTGTCTTTTTCATCACTGGTGTCTGTTAGAGTTAAGATCATTAAACTCTGAAAATATCATCTATACAGAACAAATGAGGTCTTAGCCATTCCAAATAAATAATCTTCTAACATTGTTATGAATGAAATGGAAAGATACCAAGATTTACTATTAAGTGAATGATGAGCTATAGGAACAATTTGTAATATGACCCTATTTTTAGAAGGCAAGATGTATATATGTGTACATATTTACCTATATGTAGTATAAGAAATTTGTAAAGATACTTAAATTAGATCCCACTGCCAAAACAGTGCTTCCTTTGGATAATGAGATTTATGAGGAACAGGGATAAGAGGGAAGCTCCACTTCTTTTATTTTTGTATTAAATGGTTTAACACTGCTCTATTTCATGATCTTTTCAAACTTAGGGGAAAAAGATGGAACACTTCACATAAGTCACTCATCAGGTCTTTTTACTTTTTTCTCTTCACTTTAATTTTACATTTTGGATATTTTCTAAGGAAAGCAAGAGAACTCTAGTTGGAGCATGTGGTGCAAGGGGTACTTGCAAGGTATCCAGACGGCAATCAAAGAGAGGGCCCAAGCTTAAGAGGGAAGTCTAGGTGACAGTGATATACTGAGAGGTCATCAGATTCTACATGGTAGTAATTAAGATAAAAGTATTGTTGCAATTACTACTAAGCAAATAAACCAATGGTTCACAAACCTTTAACGTACACATCTCACTTCTGATTATTAGTTCTTTTGGCAGCACAGCTAAATAGTTTTAAAAACCCCAATTCCATCACTAAAGAAATCAGCAACATTACCATGCTAGATTAAAAAGATAATATAGCAGCCAGGCGCGGTTGCACACGCCTGTAATTCCAGCACTTTGGGAGGCTGAGACAGGAGAATCGCAAGTTCAAAGCCAGGGTCAGCAACAGTGAGGCGCTAAGCAACTCAGTGAGACCCTGTCTCTACGTAAAACACAAAATAGGGCTGAGGATGTGGCTCAGTGGTCAAGTGCCCCTGAGTTCAATCCTCAGTATCCAAAAAAAAAAAAAGATATAGCAACTTGGAAAGCAACTGAAGTCACTGCCCTATTCCTCTCATTGTCCTTCAATACCATACCATGGTTCAAATAAAACCCTTTCCTGCTCTTCTACCTCCTGAGGCAACTATCTGAACCTTCTCTGGTATTTTCTTGACTTTATATGTTACTTATCTCTCATAAGCTGTATCAGGCCAAGTCATGAAACGGCTTGGCTCAAAGGTACATCTGAAAGACATCACTGTTAAAGTTGTGACAGAAGCTGCTAGTAATTCTCAATATTCCTTTCTCTAACTCTCTCAGAAATAAGACCTCCACTTTTTAACTGAATAGAAAGCTTTCCAGAATAAAGCCCCAGTTTCCTCCCTTGCAGCTAAGCATAGCCATGTGACTAAATTCTGGACAATGGAATGTAAGCCAAAAAATATCCTTAAGGGAGGGAGTGGCCAGCTCAGAAAAAAGAGGACTCTGAGAAGGGAATGAATATCTGAGTTAAAAGCTAGAGGGATAGGGCTGGGGTTATGGTGCAGTGGTAGCATGCTCACCTAGCACGTGAGGCACTGGGTTCGACCCTCAGCACCACATAAAAATAAAATAAAGATATCCTGTCCACCTACAACTAAAAAATAAATATTTTTTTTAAAAAAGCTGGAGGGATAAGTAGGGGCCATTCACTTATTTACTCAACAAATACTGAATGGGCACCTACTACCTGGCAGGCATTGTTCTAGTGGAGATACAGCTGTGAACAACAGAAAATTTTCTGTTTTCATAGAACTTATTTTGGTAAGAGTAAATAACCAAACTAACTCCTATTATTTGTCCATGCTTTTGACAGAAAAATCAAAAATTTCTACCTGTGTCACAGTGGTAGACTAACTTGAGCTGATTTCTTAGGGCCAGTTTAGTTCCAAATCTGCTGATGATTTCTAGTAATAGACCAACAAGGCAACATATGACATCTATGCACACTATATAGTGGAGAATGTGTCCTATTCATTTTTGTGCCTCCACCACCTAGTTTAAGCAAATGACACATAAACAGCACTCAATACAAGGTAAAATGAACTGTGATTTTCAAAAGTACTCAAAGCAAAGTTGGTCAGATAGCAGCTGGTAAGAATTCATGCTGAAATATCATTACAAGTTGATTGTATTACTTTTCTAAATTTTTAAAATCTTTTTTTAAAATTAAAATATATGTGGTGCTGAGGATCAAACCCAGTGCCTCACGAATGCGAGGCAAGCGCTCTACCACTGAGCCACAATCCCAGCCCCTACTTTTCTAAATTTTAATCTTAAGACTCTAATGAAGAAAATTACACTGTACCTGTGTCAACTATAAAAGTAAAAATAATATTGGGTTCTAATAAAGAATGCTAAGAAATCCAAGCATAATTAAAATCTTTCGCCGAAGCGCATTATGTCTGTGCATATACAACACAGATTTATTTTTTGTTTATTTTACTAGCTTGGTTTAAACATGGATAATCAAGAATAGAGAACCATATCACACTGTCAATCTGAGTATATACTCATTAACTAGCAAAAGGAGGAAAAGAAGGTTCAGATTGTTGGGATGCAGTGGGAAGAACCCTAGGGCAAAAGTGGGTATAACGTAGCCGGGCGCGGTGGCTCAAGCCTGTAATCCCAGCACTTAGGGAGGCTGAGACAGGAGAATTGCGAGTTCAAAGCCAGCCTCAGCAATGGCGAGGCACTAAGCAACTCAGTGAGACCCTGTCTCTACATAAAACACAAAATAGGGCTGGGGATGTGGCTCAGTGGTCAAAGGCCCCTGAGTTCAATCCCCAGTACCAAAAAAAAAAAGTGGGTATAACGTATCCCCACTCATTAAAGCACTATAATATAAATTAAGCAGATTTAAAATATGACTTTGCTAGTGGTAAGTGCCTGAAGTCCCAGCTACAAGGGAGGCTGAGGTAGTAGGATCACTTGAGCCCACAAAAATAAAAACAAGGCCGGGCATGGTGGCGCATACCTATAATCCTAGCAGCTCAGGAGGCTAAGGCAGGAGGACCTTGAGTTCAAGGCTAGCCTCAGCAATTTAGTAAGGCCCTAAGCAATTCAGTGAGACCCTGTCTCTAATAAAATATAGAAAAGGGCTGGGAATGTAGCCCAGGGGTTAAGTGTCCCTTGGTTCAATCCCTGGTACCAAAAAACAAAACAAAAAACCACACAGAGCTTCACTATGTGTTTCCCAAAGCCCATTGAAAGAAAAAATTGTACAAGGATAGTATTTTGTAACCAAAAGAGCTGAAGATACAAAATAATTATTTCCTTAAAGCATTTAAAAATATATTAAAGAATAACTTTTGAGGGTTATGGATATAGCTCACTGGTAGATCACTTGTCTAGCACACACAAGGGTCTCATCCCTAGCACCATGATAATAGTAGTAATTAAAAATTCTAATTATTTCTAAAAATAAATTTTTTGCACTTAAAAGAAATTAAAGCAAAAATTAATGTGTAACATCTGTTTGCAGTTTGTATACCTTTATAATTCTAGATCTGGAATGATCTGAAGGTTTGTAAGCACATGGAATCAATCAATATAAACGAAAAAAATATCTCAGGTCTGTGAACAAACCCTTATGCAGAAAGCACAAAAACCGTGGCCACCTTAAATCTCCAACATTAAAGTGTGGAAGGGCCAGGAAACTGCTGAATATTTGTGGAATCTTTGGTTCCTCCTCAGTTTCTCCACCAGTAAATTTCAGGGGGTTAGACTAAAATGATATTTCAGTTCTAATATTTTCTATTTAGAATTACTTTTTAATAAATACATGCTTTACTTTATGAGAAAATGAGGTTTGATAGGTGGCAGGGAAAATAAATTCCAAGGAATGGAAAAACTTATCTCAGTATTATAAAGTTAGTTTTCCACTGCACAACTCCCCAGGGGGGGATATTAATTCTGAGCTTTACCTCCTTAGATACGTCAGTTTACCGTGACTAACATAACAAATTACCACAAATTTAGGGGCTGAAACAATACAAATGTATTGTCTTATAATTCTGGAAGTACAACTCCAGAATGGTTCCCAATGCACTAAAAAGAAGGATTAGAAGGGCTGCATTCCCTCTGGGGGCCCTAGGGAACCCAGTTCCTGGCCTCTTCCAAGATTCCAGAACCTGCTCACATTTCTTGGCTGGTGATTCTCCTTCTCTACCATCAAAGTCAACCACGTTACAATTCTTTAATCATTCTTTTGCGGTTACATCTCCCCCTAATCACAGTAGAAAAAGTTTCTCCATTTAGGAGAATCTCTGTGATTAAATCAGACCCACCCATTTGAGTAATCCAGGATAATCTCTCACTTCAAAGTCTTAAACTTTATTGACATCTGCAAAGTCCCTTCTGCCCTGTAAGGTAACATACTTACAATTCCATGGTAGAATTGAGGGGTCACTATTCTACCTGCCATAAATACCTAGCCATCCAGTCAAGGTCATGAGAATTTCTCCCAAACCTAGTAGAATTCCACTGACCCCATCCATTTTGCACTTAAGGCTCTTATGACATTCTTTCCCTTTATATTTATCATTCAGTTGAGTAACAATGTTCTAATCTGATAGTAAAATAAAATCTACCATTTGGTATCATTCTGAAAATTCCTTCCGAATTTCGAAAAACACAAATTGGATCATTCGATTTCTCAATTTTGTAATAATTTAAAATTCTAAGTGAGCCAGGAGTGGTGGTGCATGCCTGTAATCCCAGCACTTTAGGAGACAGACAGGAGAATCGCGAGTTCAAAGCCAGCTTCAGCAACAGTGAGGCGCTAAGCAACTCAGTGAGACCTTGTCTGTAAATAAAATAAAAATAGGGCTAGGGATGTGGCTCAGTGGTGGAGTTCATCCCTGGTACCCAAAAAAAAAAAAAAATTCTAAGTAAACTTGATACACACAATGCATGTTTGACCACTTTATCAAACTCAATTATTTAAAAATTATATTTAAAATCAGTGAGTCCTTATGCACTTCTCAAATTTCAGCAGCAAACTATAAATGTTGAAGAACATACAAGTATTTTTTATAGATTTCATGAAAAATAATTAACTTAAAATAAATTGCATATATTAAAGTATACAATTTGATAAGTCCTAAAATATATATGCATAACCATGAAACCATCACAATCAAGATAATGAACCTATCTATCACCCACAAAAATTTCCTTTGT
>PVHX01030205.1:0-16088 GCA_004024805.1 Geosciurus inauris | reverse complement strand
GTGCATATAAAGATGTTTAATATGAAGAATGTAATCTGCTTATAATTTTGTGCAAAGTTAGAAAAATTATGATTGTAACAATTTTTTTCTATTTGCCTCAACAAATGTTTTCAGTGAATAGTGTGTACAGCTTCTGAAAATTTGTTTTTTTCTGTTATGTTTGATAACATGTATTAAAATGCAACTTTTGAGGAAAAAAAAAGAAATGACATAGAACAAAAAAAAAGGTGTTTTAATTAAATTGTATTCTTAAAATAGTGAAAGTGATAAGAATATTCTCTGAAGGAAATGGTTGTTATAATTATTTAACAGAAAATTTTAGATAAGGAAATAAAAATTCCAACTTTGAGAAATTCACTAAACTTTCTGGACTTCAATTTCGCTGGACTTCAAAGTCTCCCTTCCAACTATGAGTCTCTGATTCTAAGACAAAGGGTGTAGGTCAGTGTTGGAGTGCTTACTTTGTATGCACAAGGCCCCAAGTATGATCCCCAGAATGGGGTAGGGGAAGGCTATGATTCTAAATCATGTTATATATTTAATAATGTCTTTTGCATTACTTTCTTTTTTTTTTTTAATTTTTTTTTAGTTGTAGACGGACACAATGCCTTTATTTTGTTTACTTATTTTTATGTGGTGCTGAGAATCGAGCCCAGTGTCTCACACATGCTAGGCAAGCGCTCTACCACTGAGCCACAAACCCAGCCCCGCATTACTTTCTTTTTTAAAAATATTTGTTCTAATTAGTTATACATGACAGCACAATGCATTTCGATTCATTTTACCCAAATGAGCACAACTTTTCCTTTCTCTGGTTGTACACAATGTAGAGTCGCACCATATGTGCAATCATACATGTACCCAATGTTATGATGTCCACCTCATTCCACCATCTTTCCTGCTCTCATGCCCCCTCCCCTCCTTTCCCTCCTCTCTGCCCAATCAAATTTCCTCCATTCTCCCCGCCCCTGCCCCTCATTTATGCATGAGCATCCACTTATCAGAGAGAACATTCGGCCTTTGGTTTTTTGGGATTGGCTTACTTTGCTTAGCATGATATTCTCCAACTCCATCCATTTACCTGCAAATGCCATAATTTTATTTTCTTTTAATGCTGAGTAATATTCCATTGTGTATATATACCACAGTATATTTATCCATTCATCTACTGAAGGGCATCTAGGTTGGTTCCACAATTTAGCTATTGTGAATTGAGCTTTTTGCATTAGTTTCAAAGCTTCTTTATCACAAAAAATGAACCAATGAAGGATCATCATTTGATGAAGAAAAACATCTTTCATGACATTCACAAAAAAAGCATTTGGGAAGATGACAATAAAAATTTGTTCTTATTTCTCTGGATACGGTTATTTTAAACAACTGGAAGAAATTTATGTAGAATGGATTCTGTTTAACCAGTTCCTTTTTCTGTTGTTCCTTGCAATA
The DNA here is from genome assembly GCA_004024805.1 of Geosciurus inauris. Taxonomy (NCBI): domain Eukaryota; kingdom Metazoa; phylum Chordata; class Mammalia; order Rodentia; family Sciuridae; genus Geosciurus; species Geosciurus inauris. Next base: position 14,642 of record PVHX01030205.1, on the reverse strand, counting down.
TATAAAATTTAAGACTTGAAAATATATAAGAAATCTGCAAACACCATTTATTAAAATACAAAGTACCTTTTCAGCTGAGGCTCCAGTTAATACAAATGTAGAAAACACAGGGAGAGGGTATTTGCTGTTTGATGGCCAACATTCAATAGTTGCACCCATTGGTAAACAAAACAGGGGAACAGATTCTGGTAGTGAAAATGATTCATAATCTTCTTGAGGATATCTACAAATTAGACCTATAAAAATAATGAGAAATATTAGGTCATCATATCTTGAATTTAGGTGCTCATAATATAAATGATAGAAAATCTGTTTTATTATTTCACATGTTTGGAAGGCCAAAACATTGTACATATGTTCATCAAATAACTGAATGCTTCAGTAGGATTCATGTAGATTTTAATCCTCAAACATTATAACTATTTAAGTGCTTAATATTTATCAAGCTTCATCTACAAATGTTAGGTTAAGGCTAACAAAAAGGACAATCCTCTAGAAACACACATACACACTCCTAAATATTTAGTTTATGGTCACAAACCTTAAAGCATATCCTTTGAAATTTTCAATATGGTTATTTGCATATATCCACTCCATCAGCTCTCAGTAACTTTCCCTCATGGGACTTTTCATAAATCAAAAAAATATATATACACACACACATATACATATATATATATGTATATATATATATATCATAGGAGTATATATGTATTTTCTAGCACAAATGCAAAAAAATTCTCATAAAAATAGCAGTTACCTATTCATGAGGTCATCAAAAAAGTATTAACTTACCCGGGCGCGGTGGCGCAAGCCTGTAATCCCAGCACTTAGGGAGGCTGAGACAGGAGAATCATGAGCTCAAAGCCAGCCTCAGCAATGGCGAGGCACTAAGCAACTCAGCGAGACCCTGACTCTACATAAAACACAAAATAGGGCTGGGGATATGGCTCAGTGGTCGAGTGCCCCTGAGTTCAATCTCCAGTACCAAAAAAAAAAAAAGTATTAACTTAAACTCAGCTTCTAAATAATCCCAGTTATTATATAGAGTTTTAAGTGGCCTATGATTTCATGTTAGGTAGACTAGTCTTAAAAATGGTCCAGGCAGGGGTTGGGACTGTAGCTCGGTGGTGGAGCACTTGCCTAGTCATGTGTGAGGCACTGGGTTCAATCCTCAGCATCACATAAAAATAAACAAATAAAATAAAGGCATTCTGTCCATTTAAAAAACGAATTTTTTTTAAATAAAAAAAAAATTGGTCCAGGCATTTTCCATAGAACAAATTCTAGGAGTAAGGCCTTATATTTTGTGGTACTAGAAACAGAAAACAGGTTGGCTATCCTTGAAGCTCTTAAAGACAAATGGAAATCATCACTAGATGTAGTCACAAAAACAAAATGATAAATTGGGAGTAAGAGTAGTTAGTTCTACCACTAGGAAGAAGAGAAAGTTAAGAGTGTAGGACTGGGGCTGGGATTATGGCGCAGTGGTAGTGTGCTCGCCTAGCACGCATAAGGCACTGGGTTCGATCCTCAGCACCACATAAAAATAAAATAAAGATATCCTGTCACCTACAACTAAAAAATAAACATTAAAAAAAAAAAGAGTGTAGGACTCTTATTTTATTTTTTTAATATATTTTTTTAGTTGTTGATGGACCTTTGCTTTATTCCTTTATTTGTACGTAGTGCTGAGTATTGAACCCAGTGCCTCACATATGTGGGGCTCTACCCCTGAGCCACAACCCCAGCCCCAGGGCTCTAATTTTAAAAACACTTTTTTAAAAAAAGGCTGAATCTGCTATCTTATAAATAAGGTCGGTAGGTCTGGTATTTTTTTTTTTTAATATTTTTTTAGTTGTAGAGGGACACAATATCTTTATTATATTGCTTTGTATGTGGTGCTGAGGATCGAACCCAGGGCCTCACGCATGCGAGGCAAGCGCTCTACCGCTGAGCTACAATCCCAGCCCCAGGTCTGGTATTTTGAAGTCTCTGGATATTGAACATTTCAGGCTGGGGTTGTAGCTCAGTGGTAGAGCACTTGCCCAGCACACATGAGGCACTGGGTTCAATCTTCAATACCACATAAAAATAAAAATAAATAAAACAAAGGTATTGTGCCTATCTACAACTAAGAAAAAAATTTTTTAAAAGAAATTGAACATTTCAACTATGTATTATAAACCTGTAAATTAGTTTATAATTTTTATTATTAGGAAATATAATTACATATAGTTACATACAAACTACTAAATTTAGTTTGACTAAATTTAATGTAATTTTTTAAAATATTTTAGTTGTTCATGGATCTTTATTTTATTCATTTATTATTTATATGTGGTGCTGAGAATTGAACCCAGTGCCTCACACATATGATAGGCAAGCACTCTAACACTGAGCTACAGCCCCAGCCCCTAGTGTAAATATTTTTTAACTTAAAAAATATATATATAGGTTTTCCCTATTTTAATATCTTATTTTTTATTTCTATTGATTTTAGTTATATGTAACAGTAGGATTCATTTTGACAAAATTATAAAAGCATGGAATATAAGTTGTTCTAATTCAGTAATTCCCCTTTCCCTCTCCTCTTCCCTTTTCTCTATTCTACTGATCTTTCTGCTATTACTAGTTTTTTCTTAAATTAGTGTCATGTGGATATATATGATATATATTTTTAAAATTTGTTGATGGAACTTTATTTATTTATTTATTTATTTATTTATTTCTATGTGCTGCTGAGAACTGAACCCAGTGCCTCACACATGCCAGGCAAGCGCTGTACCACTGAGCCCCACCCCAGTCCTCTCCCTCCCCTTTAATACCCTTTGTCTTCTCTGCTGATCTATCTTCTATTTTTTATCCCCCCACCCTTATTTTAGATTAGCTTCTGCATATCAAAGAAAACATTCAACCTCTTGACTTTCGGGGACTGGCTTATTTCACTTAGAATGATAATCTTCAGTTCCATCCATTTACCAGCAAATGCCATAGTGTCATTCTTCTTTATGGCAGAGTAATATTCCATACATATATATTTTCTTTTTCCATTCATCTGTTGAAGGTCACCTAGGTTGGTTCCACAGCTTGGCTATTGTGAATTGTGCTGTTATAAATATTGATGTGGTTGTGTCACTGTAGTATGATTATTTTAAATCTTTTGGATATATGCCAAGGTGTAAGTAGGACAGCTAGATCTTATGGTGTTTCCATTACCAGTTTTTTGAGGAATCTTCATACTGCTTTCCAAAGTGGTTACACCAATTTGCAGTTCTACCAACAATATATGAGTGTACCTTTTGCCCTGCATCCTCACCAACATTGTTATTTGTATTCTTGATAATTGCCATTCTAACTAGAGTGAGATGAAATCTCAATGTAGTTTTAATTTGTATTTTCCTAATTACTAGAAATATTGAATATTTTTTTCATATATTTGTTGACTGTTTATATTAGCTTTTCCCTACTTTTTACAGATTAAAAAGTTAAAGAGAACCGGCACCTGCTTATTATTTAAACCCAAGGCTTAAAAACCCACTTTTTTTTTTTCAAATTAATCTTCCAGAGAGCAAGCAAAAGCATATGAAGACAAAACTGAGTATCAACAAGACATGAGTTACAGTCCCAGTATTGATACTAACATATTGTAAATAAGGTTTGTTTCATTTTTTTTTAATATTTATTTTTTAGTTGTAGGTGGACACAATAGCTTTATTTTATTTTTATGTGGTGCTGAGGATCGAACCCAGTGCCTCCCGCATGCTAGGCGAGCACGCTGCCACTGCGCCATAACCCCAGCCCCAGTTTTGTTTCATTTTTAACCTTAGCTGACCTCATAATGCACTTGTATATAAAATATGCCCCCCAAAATTGTACTTACCAGCTTTGTAAGATACAGTGTTATTCTTTGCCACCGATTTCTTGTAACATAAGTACACTGCAGATCCCCACTGAGTTATGAGAGAGAGAGAGAAATATTTAATTTTGAAAGACAGTAACTGGATCAAAAAGTGAAATCTCTGGGTTTTCTAGTAGACATTATCTAAAATGTAGTAACAGATTTTTCTCTGCTAGGTATTTTTGATTTGTTATTCTATCAGCGTTTTATTGGTGTTATTGCCTGATTTTCTCTTGGGAGTAAAATTAAGCTTTTTTTTCTTATTCCAATAATGTGAAGAAAAGTTGACATTTTGAAACAAAACTAAGCCACAACAATTCAGATAATTATTCTAAGTCCAAGCCTTGGGCAGAAATGATAAATTAAGAAGTATCTACTTATAAACTGCATACCTTCCATTTGACTCTGCACCCCTTTCAGATATTGCAAGAATTTTTCTGAACTCCTTTATGTTAAAACTCAAGAGTTGTAATCTGCTATATCCATTTTCTTATTTCCCATCCTCTTCTGAATCCGTTCCAAATTAGACTTTTTTTCTTTTTTGGTACCGGTGATTGAACCACAACCCCAGCCTTTTTAATGTTATTTTTTTATTTTGAGACAAGGTTTCAGCTAAGTCACTGAACCTGAATTTGATTTTGCAATCTTCCTGCCTCAGCCTCCTGAGTCGCTGGGATTAGAGGTATGCGCTACCACACCTACCTAGGCCTATTTTATACATCTGAGCTAAGAGTGAGGTCTTTTAAAATTAACATATAATAATTTTACATATTTATAAGGCATTACTTCAATACAACTATATAAAGCACAGTAACATAAGAGTGATTTTTACATTTTTAAAGAGTTGTTTTTTAGGACTTGGACTAGGCTTGTGGCAATGAAGTGTGTGAGAAGAAATTAGTCAATAGAATTTACAGATGAACTGAATGAGCTGTAGAATTCTAAGAAAGATTAAGATTATTGCAAGGTTAAGAGTATTATTAGTTTGAGTAAAAAGTGAGATTTCTATTTGTTAGACAAGGAAGACTATGAGGTTAAGCAGGTTTGGAATGACACATTAGGAGTCCAATGTTGGAAATGTTAAATTTGAGATATTCTATCCAATAAGATATCTAAAAAGAAATGATAAATTAGAGAGGTCAGGTTAGACACATAAACATAGAAGGCATCCACATATTGCCTGTATTTAAATAATTAGATCATCAAAGGAGTGAGTTTAGATGGTGAAAATAAACAGACTGAGGATTGAACCCCAGTGCACTCCAATGCACAGGAGTTTGGGAGATACTGCCTTTGCGGAGTACCTTTTACGCAAAGGCAAAAAAGTAATCATGGGTGAGGTAGTAAGAAAAACAAGGTGATGGGGTTGGGGCTGTAGCTCAGTGGTAGAGCACTTGCCTAGCATGCATGAGGTACTGGGTTTGATCCTCAGCACCACATATAAATAATAAATTAATAAAATAAATATCCATCAAAAATTTAAAAATATTTTAAAAGAAAAGAAAAGAAAAGAAAAACAAGCTGAGCCAGGCGCAGTGGTGCACACCTGTAATCCCAGCACTTTGGGAGGCTGAGAAAGAAGAATTGCAAGTTTAAAGCCAGTTTCAGCAACAGCGAGGCGCTAAGCAACTCAGTGAGACCCTGTCTCTACAAAAAACACAAAATAGGGCTGGGGATGTGGCTCAGTGGTCGAGTGCCCCTGAGTTCAATCCACAGTACCAAAAAGAAAAAAAGAAAAAAGAAAAACAAGCTGATACGTAAGAGAATACATCCCCTCTTCTTGTCATGGTTTCCCAAATGAAAAAATGATCACCTATGTCAAATCAAAACCTTTGGAAAAATTGAGATAGGAGATTGATCACTGGACTCAATGAGAAATCTTGGTAGAACGAGACAAAATAAACAGAAAGAGTCAAAGTAAAGAATAGGACAAAATATATATTAAGAACAATGGAAGGAGGTAAATATGGGACCAAAAAGTTGTGTGAAGATATCTTGAGTACACTTTGGATTTTGTAGGAAATAAATATTGATAGGGAAAATCTGATTCAATAAAAATTAGGGAGAACTGGGCTGGGATTGTAGCTCAGCGGTAGAGCGCTTGCCTTGCATGCTTGAGGCCCTGGGTTCGATCCTCAGCACCACGTACAAAGCAATAAAATAAAGACATTGTGTCCATCTACAACTAAAAAAATATTAAAAAAAAAAAATTAGGGAGAACTGCTGAAGCCGTGTCCTCAAAGCTGTGTATGATATGGAACCTAGCACACAAGTTGGGGGTGGAGGTAGCTAGAGCTAGCATATTGCTTTTGCAGTTAAAGGGGAAAATTATGAGATTTTTTTGGTGGGGATTCATACTGAGGATTGAACTCAGGGGCACTTCATCACTGAGGCTCATCCCCAACCCTTTTTCGTATTTTTTTTAGAGACAGGGTCTCATTGAGTTTCTAAGGGCCTCGCTAAGTTGCTGAGACTGGCTTTGAACTCATAATTCTCCTGCCCCAGACTCCCAAGCTGCTGGGACTACAGGCATGTGCCACCACACCTGGCTATGTTTATAATTTTTTTAAAAAGGGTTTTGCGTAGCTTCTTTTGAAAATACTACTAAAGTACTTTCTCAGAATGAAATAACTAACAACTTTCAAACCCTATTTTTCAAGGTGGGATTATGCTATTTTTTTTCAAAAAAAGAATCATTTAGAATTATACTTTTTTTCTCCAGTGGCTAATTTTATCAGTGCAAAAGGGTCACTTACCATACTATTATTGAGATTCTTGTCGACTTTGCAGAAAGTATGTGGTGGACTTTCCCCTTTACTGGGTATAATAATACATATGTCTGTGACAGCCAACGTATTCTGAGTCATGTTTTCAGAGGCTCTTCGATAAGTGATATAAATCCTTTGTGATGAGGTACTGCCACTAATATTTGCAGGACGCCCATAAGGAGTATTTTGAATAATTTCACAGCCCTGTTTCAATCTTTCTTTCCAATCATATAAAACCCTAAAAAAAGTAAAAATAAATAAATACACAAAGCACCCTTAAATCTGAATAGTAACATTCACAGGCATTATGAATTCATTTTAAAATGTAGAAGTATGGCACACTGTAGTAGATGTATTAAATTAGATAATAAGATTATCTATTTATTAAAACCAAACATCTTCTTTAGAAAAAGCAATGTGCATTTCGACCAAAGTTAAAATTTTACAAAAGGTTACATGCCCAGACTACTAGTATAGAACCTTCCTACAAATTTTCATCTCTAATCTATCCCTCAGCTTTAAGAGGGATATATTTTTAGTTTCTCTAAGAGTTTAAATTTCTTTAAGAGAAAGAAAATAACTTCAGATCTATCTTTAATCAAAAGCCTGTGTGAAAGGGCTGAGGGTAGCAGTGGTAGAGCACTTGCCTAGCAAGCCCAAGTCCCTGGGTTCAATCTCCAGCACTGAGAAAAGAAGAAAAAAAAGGCAGTGTCAAAGACAGCTTTTTTCCTGTTTACTCTGTTTGGTGAAATCATAAGCTTTTAATAAACAACGGATGAGGCATCCATTTTTTAAGTCTTCTTAATACTTAAAGCACTTGGGAACACCAAGAAAGCTTCATACTTACATATTAGGTTATTTCCTCACAGAATTCACTGATTTACTTCAATGCTAAGTTGTTTACATTGGTTAAAAAAAAGTTTAAAGCTCTACTACATTAAATGTGTCTCTGATTTTGATATAAAAATGGTTATAACAGGCAACATCTTCAAAATCAATCAAAATTACTGGAAATCCCATTATATAAAAAATTTAGTGCCAAGAATTGGTCACATTATTTTCTCTAATAAAATTATATCTTCCTAAATAATTATAATTTCCCTTTTGCCCTAGCTCTCAACAGTATTTTACTGAAAATTTAGAGTTACATTTGATTTTCTATCACAACTGTTAACCTTAATGTTGGCTGAAGTGCTTGGTTTTCCTCCTTTGATCTTTTTTTTATTAACCAAAAGAAAAAAAGGCACCTAAGCACAGAGAAGTTAAGACATAACTGAATTCAAGTTCCTACCAGCTCTTATTAGCTGCTTTACTTTAAGTCAATACTTAAACTTCTTTGAGCCTTATACCACTCACTATAAAATCAAACATTTTGGCTTCAAAGGATATCATAAAAACAAAGATAACCCACAGAATAGAAGAAAATATTTACAAACCATGTAACTAATAAGGGACTGTATCTAGAATATGTAAAGAACTAGTACAGCTCAACAATAAAAAGATAGCCCAATTAAAAAATGAGCAAAGAATTTGAACAGACATTTTTCCAAAGATACACAAATTTGCCAGTAACACATGAGAAGATGCTTTACGTCATTAGCCATCAGATGAATGCAAATCAAGATGGCAATGATTTACCATTTCACACCCATTAGGATAGCTATAATTAAAAAGTAAATATAAAATATTATCTAGGATATGAAATATTAGCTGGGATGTAGAGAAACTGAAACCCTCATACATCACTGTGGGAATGCAAAATGGTGGAGATGCTTTGGAAAACATTCTGGCACTTCCTCTAAAAGTTAAATGTAGGATTACCACATGACCTAGCAATTCCATTCCTAAATTTTTTCACAAAAATGAAAACATATGTCTATATGAAAATTTATACATGATTATACAGCAGCATTATTCATATAGCCAAAAGTGAAAATATCCCAAATATCCATCAACTGATGAATGGATAAAGTACGAGCCATATGATAAAATACTATTCAGCCATATGAAGGAATAACATATAGACACATACTACAACATGGATGAACCTTGAAAGCATTATACCAAGTGAAAGAAACTAGTCACAAAAGACTACATATAGTATTATTCCGTTTGCATGAAATGTTCCAAATAGACAAATCCCTAAAAACAGAATGCAAAATGTGATTGCCTAGGGCTGAGGGGGTTAGGAAAATTGGGTAGCAACCACTATAAGTACAGGAATTCTTTTTGGCGTGATAGAAATGTCCTAAAATATACTGTGGTAATGGTTGCCTAACTTTGTGAATATATTAAAACCCATTGAATGGTATATGGGTTAATTTTATGCTATATAATTATATCTAAATAAATTGTTACATATAAAAAAAGAACAAGTTCAATACAGTACCCTAAGTAAGGCTCCAATCTACTTCAAGATTCTTGTTTGCCACTTAGTTAAGCATCCATCTAAAACCATTATAACATGCTTGAAAGCTATCCTTTTCTTCTACTTTAAAACATAAGCAAAGCCAGGAGCAGTGGCATGCACCTACAATCCCAGCTACTTAGATGGTTGAGGCAGAAGGATAGCTTGAGCCCAGGAGTTAAGATTAAGCTGGGCAACTCCATCTCAAAAAAAATTAAGTTTCTGATCAAGATAATACATTTAATTTTCTAGCACTTTTCTGCAAATGCTGGATACCTACAGTACAAAGAGACAAAAAAGGGACCTGGGTTGCAGCTCAGAGGTAGAGCACTTGCCTAGTGTGTGTAAGGTACTGGGTTTGATCCTCAGCACCACATAAAAATGTTTTTAAAAAAGGTATTGTCTCCATTACAACTAAAAATATTAAAGCGGGGGGTGGGGAGGGGGGAAGCGGGAGTTACACAGAAAGAGAATACAGGATTCTGGATATAAACTTGTCTGTTTCTACAGCTACCATATCTCTATTAATGAACTAAATGAATCACTAACTTTAAAATCTTCAAGTGTATTATCTGGATCAATAACTAAAATTCATTTTAAAAAATACTTACCCTAGGTCTGTAAGTGGAGGTTTATCTCTTCCTCTTCTATAACAAAGGTAAATCTGGGGACCCACCAGACTCCCATTATTGAGATCTGCTGACAATCCAGTTGGGGTGACATCAATACATACATAATCCCGTGGTACTTCTTCCCCAAGAGATTTAATGATAACTGAAACATCTGTGATAGGTTCTTTTGGTTTAGCTACTTTATGACAGGCATCATTGAAGTGAATTTCTTCTTCAAGAGGTTTTGAAACATCAGTTAGTCCTGCTACAACAAAGTAGTCAGCAACCCGAGGTCCCTTGTCGTCAATCATCTTCCATTACAGAAAGTACATCTAAAAGGAAAATCAAAAATTGGTACGGTACTATAAGCCAGGTAAAGATAAGTGGTTGGTGTACAAATAAGAACAAAAAAACTACTAAAAGAGTAGTAGCCCCCAGTACCACACACACACACAAAAGAGTAGTAGCATCTCCCTGATAGTCAAACTAGCATTATTGGGATCTATTGACAATCCAGTTGGGGTAATATCAATACATACATAATCCCGTGGTACTTCTTCCCCAAGAGATTTAATGATAATTGAAACATTATATATTAAACTTAATATATAATTAAGCATTATATATTAAACTTTATAAGTAAAAAGCATACATTTTTATAAAAAATGATTATCATCAGCATTTTACTTATTATAAGAGAAACACAGAAACCTAGACCTCCTAAGCAGACAACAAAAAAACTTCTAAATGTATAGATTAACTTGTAAGAATGCAATGGTGGGCTGGGGATATAGCTCAGTTGGTACAGTGCTTGCTCCCTGCTTATAGCCCTGGGTTCAATCCCCAGCACCACCAAAAAAAAAAAAAAAAAGTACAGAAGAACAGAAGAATACAATGGAAATTCTCTGGGTTTCAAAATGCAGTCTATAAACTAATATTGGGTGGAGAAACTGGTTGATCTCTTCAATAATTGAGGGGTTTAGTTTTGGGGTTTTTGTTTTGATACACAGGTTGAACCCAGGAATGCTTTACCACTGAGCTACATTCCCAGCAGCTTTATTTTATTAACCACTGAGCCACATCCCAAGCCCTTTTTTTAATGTTTTTTATTTTGAGACAGGGTATCTCTAAGTTGCTTATGGCCTCACTAAATTGCTGAGGCTGGCCTTGAACACAGCCTCTTGAGTCAGTGAGATTACAGACATGTGCCACCACATCAGGTGGCTTTATGTCTTAAAAGGTATTATGAACACAGGCAAGAAGGCCTTGGAAGTACATCAGATAGGAAATTACAACTGAGACACCTTCATAAAGCCAAAGGCTACAAATGATTATACCCACAGTCAAAAAGTAGATTTTAAAAAACCATTTCCTGGGCTAGTGATGTAGCATCACATCAGCTCTACCACTTGCCTAGCATGTGCAAGGTCCTGGATTTGATTCCCAACATAGCAAAGCAAATGAACAAACAACAACAACAAGCTGGGTGCAGTGGCACACACCTGTAATCCCAGTAGCTCAGGAGGCTGAGGTAGGAGGCTGAGGCAGGAGGATCACTATCTCAAGTCCAGCCTTAGCAACTCAGTGAGGCCCTAAGCAAGTCAGTGAGACTTTGTCTCTAAATAAAACACAAAAAAGGGCTGAGGATGTTGCTCAGTGGTTAAGCACCTCTGGGTTCAATCCTCAATGCAAAACAAACAACAAAAACTAAACAAATAAATAACCACTAGCCAAGGAGATAATAATTTGTTTCAATCAGACCCTGGGTTGGGTTGGATTTAGGCCATCTTCATGGTCCCAGGAAGCTCCAACTGAGAAATTAATAATAAAAGTGTTCTCAGGCTATTGATATCCCTGGGAAAGCAAAACAAATGCGAAACCATTCTAGGTCACACTCAACCCAAATTTTCTATAATTTGAGCCCCTATTCTAAAAACACACAAGGAAAAATCCACCATGAATGAGTTTCAGCAAGTAGAACAAACAGAAGACTTTCAAACAATAAAAGTATGGAAGAGACTTTAACAGTTAACACGTGCTCATAATAAATTCAAAGGAAAATACACAAAGTGGAATTTATCATATTTGCAAACAGTTCAATGGTAAAATCTCCTCCAACTGTCCACTATCATTTAATCTTATTTTTTAAATTAGGAGAATACATTAAACAATACTATCATTATTCATATACCTCTATTATTGGAAAAAATTTAATCTGAACAGAATTTCCCAGCCTATGTTTCAGAAGTTATACTTAGTTCCTACAAATGAAAAGAAAGGATCCCAATGACAAATAAATTAGGTATATATACTTTATACCTTTTTGGAATATTTACTATATGGCAGGGGATAGGGGTAAAAGAAGAGCAAAGCTTAGCAGTCATCTGATAAAGGTAGCTGATTGACTTGGCTTAACCCAGAATTTCTGTAGTCTATTTGAGCAATGAACCCTATTTTACCCCCTAACAACTAGAAAAACCCTTACAGCAAGCCTTAGAAAATGCTAAAGTAAACAATCTTTCCTGTGGATAATAAAAAGCTGAGGGCAAAGAAATTTTTTGTATAATATATACTTACTTGTTTATAATTATGACCATTTTCATCACCATCCCAAGCTCATTTTATTTTCTGTATTACTAATGTCATGAGTCTCCAAAATTTATGCCACATTTCTTATAATGTGTATTCACTCCTTAAAGACAGTCTATAAATACTCTATTTTCTTAGAGAATGAGTCCAAAGGAGGATTAAATGTTCCCACTTATTTTATTAAGAGGTATATGGCTCCTATGCAACAATTCCTTTACACACAAGTGCTTAAACTTTTCAGATATTCCTCCTAGACCAATAGTGAGAAGAATGTAATAACCTGTTCTCCTGAAAAGACTGTTAAATGCCAACTCATTACTCTCTGCAGGCCTGGTTACACCAGAGGTGAGCTATTGGTAACTCTTAGGGATAATACAAGATTAGAGGGCAGAAACTGTAATACCTCAGAGCAGCATAGTTAGAGAGGAAGATACATGAACAACATGAAAAAACAAGGGAAGAAAATGCCCCAAACCAACCAAGATGCTCCAACAATAGATCCATTGACAGTATAGTAGATAAAAAGTCAGAGGAGGAGTTCAGAACATACATAATTAAAATTATCTGTGAAGCACAGAATAATATAAGAGAGCAAATACAGGCAACAATTGATCACTCCAACGAAGAGATTAGAGAACAAATACAGGCAATCATTGATCACTCCAACAAAGAGAGAAGAGAGCAAATACAGGGAGCAAAAGATTACTTCAAGAAAGAGAGACTTTGAAAAAGAACCAAGCAGAAATCCTTGAAATGAAGCAAACAGTAAACCAAATAAAAACTTCAACAGATAGTATCACCAACAGACTAGATCACTTGGAAGACAGAACCTCAGATAATGGAGACAAAATATATAATCTAGAAAATGAAGTTGACCACACAATGAAGATGGTAAGAAACCATGAACAGAACACCCAGGAACTATGGGATAACATGAAAAGACCAATCTGAGAATTATCGGGATAGAGGAAGGCACAGAGGTACAAACCAAAGGAATACACAATCTCTTCAATGAAATAATATCAGAAAATTTCCCAAACATGAAGAATGAATTGGAAAATCAAATGCAAGAGGCTTACAGGACACCAAAGGTACCAAACTATAACAGATCCACACCAAGGCATGCTATAATGAACATGCCTAGCATACACAGCAAGGATAGAATTTCAAAAGCTGCAAGACAGATGTTTCAGATTACATACAGGGGGAAACCAATTTGGACCTCAGCAAATTTCTCAACCCAGACCCTCAAAGCCAGGAGATCCTGGAACAAAATATACCAAGCTCTGAGAGAAAATGGGTGCCAACCAAAATCTTACATCCAGCAAAATTAAGCTTCAGATTTGATGATGAAATAAAAACCTTCCACAATAAACAAAAGTTAAAAGAATTTATGAGAAAGCCTGCACTAGAGAACATTCTCAGCAAAATATTCAAAGAGGAGGAATGAAAAACAACAATGAAAATCGGCAAAGGGAGGAACTACACTAAAGGAAAAGCCAATCAAAGGAGAAACCAAAATAAAACAAAATGACCAGGAACACAAATCATATTTCAATAATAACCCTGAATGTTAATGGCCTAAACTCATCAATTAAAAGACATAGACAGGCAGATTGAATTTTAAAAAGACTCAAATTGTGGAATTCACCGTGATGTTGGCTCAGGGAGATGCCTACAATGTAGAAAAGGGCTGTGTTAGGAACATCAGCTGAAGATAAAAATTGGTTATTGTGCTATCCATTGAATTTCTTATCCTTATTCCTCTATAGCTATATAAGTAAGGCAATTATTTTTCTTTCTCCTTTCAAATTATTTTGTTTTTAGTTTTCTGTAATTTGGATATGAGATGACTAGGTATTACTTTTTCACCTCTTTATATTTGGTACTTATTCTACTTGATATTCTCTCAAAATCTGTGCTTTTTATTTCACCTTAGTTTTTGAAAAATTTTCAGATAGTTTTACTTCAAATATTTTTTCTGCTCTGTTTTCCTTTCTTCTTTTTGTATTCTAATTATGCGTGTTTTATTCTTTGATACTGTCCCACAGTTCTTGGGTTGCTTTTATTTCCTTTGTATTTTTGGTTGGGAAATTTTTAATTATCATCAAGATCATGGTTTCTTTCCTTGGCCACAATTTAATTGATGGCATCAGAAAGCATCTTTCCTAGCCGGGCGTGGTGGCTCACGCTTGTAATCCCAGCACTTAGGGAGGCTGAGACAGGAGAATCGCGAGTTCAAAGCCAGCCTCAGCAATGGAGAGGAGCTAAGCAACTCAGTGAGACCCTGTCTCTACATAAAACACAAAATAGGGCTGGGGATGTGGCTCAGTGGTCGAGTGCCCCTGAGTTCAATCCCCAGTACC
>PVHX01030204.1:0-16089 GCA_004024805.1 Geosciurus inauris | reverse complement strand
CAGTCCGCGTTTCCGAGCACGCCAACAGCCGTTGGGGGCAGAAGAAAGGCACAAAGTTAGGAGCTACAGCAGCAGCTGTTCCGAGCCCAAGGACGGGGAGGGGAGGGGCAAGAAAGAAAAAGTGACAGGAAAAGAAAAACAAGAGTGGCCGCGGGCCTGGGGCCCCCGCCTTCGCTTCTGTGGGGTCACAGGCCCTTGGCCCTGGGCGGGTACTGACAGACTAACCAGGCCACCAGGTCAGGGGAAAGGGGAGGGAAGGGGCGGGAGCAGGTCGTGGCTTCTTGGCTGCCCCCCTCACCGGTGCTGACAAAGGTCCCATTCTTTCCCACCATACCCCCACCACGTCGAGTTGTCTCTGTGCTTTAAGCACTTGAGTGTCCCCAAAACCCCTGCACAGTACTTCTGTCCTGTGCACGTGACAAATTACCTTTGGGAAGAACTGGGGGTGGTGGACTAAACCTCTTCTAGACCTAGGGTTAGCAATGGGCAGAGGACGACCTCGACATCTCTGCTTCTGAACGCCAGGCAGAGACAAGCGAGCCCCCAAGTGCAGGGCTGAACCTCAGTGGGCCCCTGAAACACATTGCCCCTCCCCCCAGGAAGGTAATATAACGGACCAAACTTTTTCTGCCTCTCCGTAGCCCTTTTGGCATTCTTCTCTAGTTCTCTCGTGGGGCTAAGAATTCATGAGTGACTACGGAACGGCCCTCTTTCTCTTGGCTAAGGTCTGTGGAGATTCCGATTCCTAAATCTAGATGGTTCTGAGACTCGGCAGGTGGTCCTTAGTCCTTCCCGCCTAACAGGCAGCCGCTGCAGCCTGGCCTTCTGAAAAGAGGAAGAACTCATCGAAGGACATCAAAAGACATTGACTCAATGTGTGCCTCCCCAAGCCCGGGAATGGAGAGCCACTGCTCCCGAGTCCTTTGACAGGAGGGCCGTTACCTCTTTGTATACCAGTCTATTCACTCATTTGCGCAATCGTGGGACCGGCCAACCTTTTCTTCCGTTCTCTTGAGATTAGCGCTCCCAATTTGCAAACCTATCTTCTTGGCCGTTTCATTGTGTGGATTTTGTTTCCTAAGGGTCTGTGGCAGCTGCGGCCCCAAAGCGAAAGGGTCCAGGAGAGGAAATTGCTGAATCATAGATTGGACACAAGTGTTCTTTAACAAAAGGATTTGTGAGGGGAAAGGGCAGGGACACTTAAAAAATACTATAACTCACAATGAACGGTGTGGCCAGGCTCCCTCTTCCCTGCCAATCCCCCACCCCCACCTCGTCCTCTCCAATAAGTGGATTTAAGAATCTCCCCAGCCTGGCTGTGGCCAGAGTAAACAAACTGTCCTTAAGAGTTGTAGAGATGCTAATGTTTGACAGGAGACAAGTGCCAGGAGCTGAGTTTGGGGAATGGCAATTCTCAAAGGGTAGTTCAATCAGTTCAATTCAATTCAGCTGCGTTTTTTGATTCTCCTGCTGCTGGCATCAGACAGGGATGGTTCTAACAGAGGTGTATGAGTTCCCAACTGCCTAAACTGAAGCAGTTTCTGTGGTATTAGAGAGTATCTGTGGGGGAAGGAAGGTCTGAAGACATCAGGAAGGTAGGTACAGCTGTGAGTAATGGAGTGGGCACTGCCTGTTCCAAACAGACCAAGGTAAGACCAGTGCAAAAGGAGATGATCGGCACAGGAAAGAACAAAGTGAGCTCACAGAGTGCTAGGCTAGAAGTGTGGATACTGGAAAGGGGGAGATAACAAGGAAGTTGGGGGAACCCCAAAGACTTAGGCTACCATAGGGGCCAACATATATATATATATATATGGTCCAGAGGAGTAACAAGGAGGGTCTGGAAGAGACTGAGCAGAACAAATGAAATGAGGAATATTGACAGATATAATTTCCTTACAGGATTGAATGTATGAATCATTCAACTCTCCAGACACCTCATTGAAGGGGGAAGTGAAGGCCAGTGAAGTGAGGGGATTTGCTTTTTGGAGGAAAAATTGATCTCCTGATTCCCAGCCTTATGCTCTCCACCACCCATGCATTCATAGTGTAGGTAAAAGGGGTCTGCACTTCAGTTTGAAGCACTGCTGTTTGCGAAGATGTTCTAGAATTGAGGAGGGTTAATTCTAGGTTAAAGAAGGCATTTTGGGGCTGGGGTTGTGGCTCAGTGGTAGAGTGCTTGCCTAGCATGTGTGAGGCACTGGGTTCGATTCTCAGAACCACATATAAATAAATAAAATGAATAAAGATCCATCAACAACTAAAAAAAATTTTTTTAAATAAAAAATTAAAAAATTTTAAAAACAGAATGTATTTTGATGGACAGGGACCACATCTTACTGACATTTCCGTATTTCATTATCTCCTAGTTCAAATGACCCAAGAAACAATAAGATCAAGTAAGGGAGCCTACGAGGGGCTCCCTGTGAATTGTTTTTGTCATGCAGGATATGTTTATATATGAGTTTAGACAAAGTTTCTTTGTGGAGACATGAAAATGCACATGAAAACAGATTATTTACTAGGCAAGTGAGAACTCAGGGATTCATCACTAAAGGAATGTCATGTAGCTCTGGGCAACCATGAAAACTGAATTTGAAAAGGAGTATGTAGAGATCATATACTGAAAATACCCTTGGTGAAGCTTACTGCCCAAGTTGAGCATGAGTAACTCAATAGCCAAGAACTCTTAGAAGCCGGCAGTACTCTATCCTAGCAAATAGTGACATCCTACAAATAGATGCACACACCTCCCTTTAATAGGACTTGGGTTGGGCTCTTGGAAACGTGAGCCTTATTCAAAACAATTTTATAAACAGCGACATTACCCACAGAAATTTTGTTTTAAATGAGGGTTAAATTCTAAAGTACCCTTCAAAATTACCTATCAAACTACAAAATGAAGACCTAATTCAAATAATTCTTGGAAGTAAATGTGCAACAAAAAAGCACATAAGCATTTTTGTTTAGTATTTCCAACAACTTATTTATTTCAAAGATTTTCATTGCAGCAGTGTGGTTGCAGCTACAAAAGCAACAAAACCAAGGGTAAATATGCATCAGATGCAATCTTAAGTAGACTCCTTTTAACAAATTTAGAAAAAAAATTTATTTATCAGTGCCAATAAATGAAATTCATGGATCCCATTGCACTTAATACTGGCTACTTTTAAAAGTATTTCATATTATTAAATTTAAATGTGTTTGAATCTAATGATGAGAAATTTATAATATAAAATTACATATTGAAATTATTCTTTTTTGAGATTGCCTGAAAGTTTTTTGATTGGGAAAATACAGTATTTTCTTTTTTCTAGCTTCATTGAGGTTTAAATGACAAGAAAGATTGTATATATTTAAGTTGTATAATGTGATGTTTTGATATTTGTATATGTTGTACCACAATCAGACTAATTAACATATCCATCACCTCATATAGTTACCTTCTTTTGTGTGCGTGAGGAGAACACTTAAAAGCTTCTCTCAGCAATTTTTTAAAAATATTTTTGTAGTTGTAGATGGACACAATACCCTTGTTTTTATTTATTTGTTTTTATGTGGTGCTGAGGATCGAACCCAGTGTCTCGCACGTGCTAGGCAAACGCGCTACCACTGAGCCACAACCACAGCCCCTCTCTTAGCAAATTTCAAGTATATGATAAATTATTAGATGTAGTTACCACACTGAATGTTAGATCCCCAGAATGTATTCATTTTATACCTGAAAGTTTGTACACGCTGACCATCATCTCCCCATTCCCTCTTGACCTCTGTTAACCAACATTCTACCTTCTGTTTCTATGATTTTGACGTTTTTAGATTACACATATAAACAAAATCATGAAGTATTTGACTTTCTGGGTTTGGATTTTTTCACTCAGTGTAGTATCTTCCAGGTTCATCCATGTTGTCACAAATGGCAGCATTCACTTCCTTCTTTTTAAAGGCAGAATAAAATTACTTTGTGTATGTATATATATTATATACATATAAATATATGTCATATAACATAACATTCTGTATAATTTTATTTATCCATTAATCTTTCAGCAATTAAGTTGTTTTTATATCTTGGTTGTGGTAAATAATGCTGCAATGATCAAGGCAGTGCAGATACCTTTAAAAGGTGGTGATTTCATTTCCTTTGGATATACTCCTAGAAGTGGAATTCTTGGATCATATGATAGTTCTATGTTTAATTATTTAATTTTTTGAGCTGTTTTCCATGATGGCTATACTAATTTACATTCCCACTATGTATAGTGTAAGTTTTTCCATTTCTTCCCATCCTTGCCAACATTTTCATCTTTTGGTTTTTGAGAACAGCCATCCTAACAGATGTGAGGTGATAGCTCATTGTTGCTTTGATTTGTATTTCCCTGATGATTAGGAATGTATATATATTTTTGGTATATCTGTTGGCCATTTGTATGTTTTCACTGGAAAAATATCTATTCAAGACTTCAGCCCCTTTTAATTTTTTATTATGTTGCATGAATTCCCTATTTATTTTAGATATTAACTCTTTGTTGGATATATAGTTTGCAAATATTTCTCACATTCTACAGATTGCCTTTTGTTTTTATTGATTTTTCTTTTGCTGTATGGAAACTTTTAATTTGATATGGTCCCACTTGTATATTTTTACTTTAATTGCTTGCTGTCCTTGTGCTGTCATATCCAAAAAGTCATTGACAATGCCATGGAGCTTCCCCCATGCTTTATTCTAGTAAATTTGTAGTTTCAGGACTTATTTAATTCATTTTGAATTGCTTTTTATTTATGTAATAATATGAGGATCTGATTTTTTTTGCATATGTCTATCCAGTTTTTCCAGCACTGTTTGTTGAAGACTATCCTTTTCCAATTGTGTGTTCTTAGAAACCTTGTCAAAGATCAGTTGACTATAAATGTGTGCATCTATTTTTGGGTTCTCTGTTCTGTTCTATCAGTATATATATCTGTTTTCATGACATTACCATACTTTTTGATTTTTATAGCTTTGTAATATAGCTTTGTTCTTCTTGCACAACATTGCTTTAGATATTTGAGGTCCTTTTTAATTTAATTTGAATTTTAGGATTATCACTTGCTGTGAAAAATATTGTAATTTTACTAGTGATTACATTGAAACTGCAGATTGATGCAGGTATTATGGACATTTAAACAATATTAAGTTTTCCAGCCCATGAACATGGGATATCTTTTCATTTGTGTCATTTTCACTTTAATCCTTGTTTTTTAAATATATTTTGACATATATATTTATTCTAATTAGTTGTATATGACAGCAGAATGCATTTTGATTCATTGTACACATATGGAGCACAATTTTCATTTCTCTGGTTGTACACTATCCTTGTTTTATAGTTGTCAGTCTCTATAATCTTTCAACTCCTTTGATAAAGTGATTCCTAAGTATTTTATTCTTTTTTTTTGGTACTGGAGATTGAACTCAAGGGCACTCAACCACTGAGCCACATCCTCAGCCCTATTTTGTGTTTTACGTAGAGACAGGGTCTTACTGAGTTGCTTAGCACCTCACCATTGCTGGGGCTGGCTTTGAACTCACGATTCTCCTGTCTCAGCCTCCCTAAGTGCTGGGATTACAGGCTTACACCACCATGCCCGGCTTTTATTCTTTTTTTTTTTTTTAATATTTTTTTAGCTGTTGATGGATTTTTTTTATTCATTTATTATTTATATGTGGTGCTGAGGCTTGAACCCAGTGCCTCACGCATGCTAGGCAAGTGCTCTACCACTGAGCTACAGCCCCAGCCCCTCGGCTTTTATTCTTTTTGATTGACACTACTCTAATAGGATTATTTTTTTTTAATTTCTATTTTGGATACTTCATTGTTAGTTTGTAGGATATAACTGATTTTGGTTTATTGTCCTAAAACTTTATTGAATTCATTGATTAGTTTTAATAGCATTTTGGTAGAATCTTCAAGGTTTTCTATATATAAACCATGTCATCTGCAGAGACAATTTAACTTTTCCACTTTCTAATTTGGATGACTATTTTTTCTTTTTTGGTGAGATTGGACATACTTACCTTTTTCTGGATTCTCTAGGATAAGTTTTACATTTTTTAGTATGATGTCAACTTTGGGTCTGTTACATATGTACTTTGTTGTATTTAGGTACATACCTTCTATACCTAATGTGTTGAGAGTTTTCATCATGAAAAGGCATTGGCATTGTCAAATTTTTTTTTTTTTTTTTTGGTACTGGAGACTGAACTCAGGGGCACTCGACCACTGAGCCACATCCCCAGCCCTACTTTGTGTTTTATGTAGAGACAGGCTCTCACTGAGTTGCTTAGCGCCTCACCATTGCTGAGGCTGGCTTTGAACTCACGATTCTCCTGTCTCAGCCTCCCAAAGTGCTGGGATTACAAGCATGAGCAACCGCGCCCGGCTGTCAAATGTTTTTTATGCACCCATTGAAATGATTATATGGTTTTTGTCTTTCATCCTGCTAATATGATGTATCATGTTTATAGATTTGCATATATGGAAACATCTGTACATTCCTGGGATGAATCTCACTTGATCTTAGTGAATGTTTTTTTAATATGCTGTTGAATTAGGATTGTTAATATTTTTTTGAGGATTTTTGCATCTATTTTTATAAGGGATATTGGCTTGTAATTTTCCATTTCTTCATAGTGTCTTCATAGTGTCTTCATCTTGTCTGGTTTTGGTATTAGGGTAATACTGGCCTCATAAAATAAGTTTGGAACTGTTCCCTACTCTTCAATTTTTTGGAACAATTTGAGAAGGAGTGGTTTTAATTCTTTTTAAAAATGTTTATAGAATTGTCTTTTTTTCTTCATTAGCCAGACTAGAGGCTTATAAATTTTGTTGATCTTTTCAAAGAAATAGCTTTTGGTTTCATTAATTTTGTTTCTCATTTTTAATTTTGTTTATTTTGGTTTTAATATTTATTATTTCTTTTCTTCTGATTACTTGGGATTTAATTTTTTCTTTTTCTAATTTCCTAGGGTAGTAGCTTAGGTGCTTGATTTTAGCACTTTGTTTTTTTTCTAATATATGCATTCAGTTCTATTAACTTCCCTATGTAAAACTACTTTTGCTATACCACACAAATTTTGATGATTTATATTTTCATTTTCCAAATGTTTTAAAATTTTTCTTTCAGATTTATACATTGACCCATATGTTATTTTTAAATAGTCTTTTAGTTGTTGATGGATCTTTATTTTATTCATTTATCGTTTATATGTAGTGCTGAGGATTGAACCCAGTGCCTCATGCATGCTAGGCAAGCACTCTACCACTGAGCTACAGCCCCAGGTCTCCCCATATGTTATTTATAAATGTCCTGTTTAAGCACCATGTGTTTTGGGATGT
The DNA here is from genome assembly GCA_004024805.1 of Geosciurus inauris. NCBI lineage: Eukaryota > Metazoa > Chordata > Mammalia > Rodentia > Sciuridae > Geosciurus > Geosciurus inauris. Next base: position 8,710 of record PVHX01030204.1, on the reverse strand, counting down.
TTCAGCTTTCTTTTAATGATTTGTATTTTAATTCCATTGTGACCTGAGGCAGTAGTTGTATGATTTCTATTCTTTAAAAAGTTTAATGTGTATTTTATTTTCTAGAATGTGCTCTTTCTTGATAGATATTCCACCAGACTTGAGAAGAATGTATTATGTTGTTGTTGGATGAAGTAGTATATAGTTGTCCATTATATCCAGCTGAATGATGGTGTTGTTGAGTTCAGGAATGTTCTTAATGATTTTCTGCCTGCTTTATCTGTCCATTCCTAATAGAAGGGTGTTGAAGCCTCCAAATATAATAGTGAATCCAAGTGTTTCTCCTTGCAGTTTTATCAGTTGTTGTCTCAAGTATTTGATGATGTGTTTTTAGGCACATAAAGGTTAAGGGATATTATGTCTTCTTGGCAAATTGACCCCTTTTTTATTGTGTAATGCCCCTCTTTATTCTTGATAGCTCTCCTTAGTCTGAAGTCTGCTCTTTTTGGGAGTAATATAGCTACAGTATTCCGATTTCATTTTCATGGTTTTAGTTATCCAAGTCAACTGTCATCTGGAAATAACAAATGGAAAATTCCAGAAATAAATATTTTAGAAGTTTTAAATTGCAACTGTTCTGAGTAGTGCAATTAAACTTGTGCTAACTTGTTCTGCCCTGCCTGAGATGTTAATCATCCCTTTGTCCACACTATCCATGTTGTATATGCTACCTGCCCATTAGTCACTTATTAGCTGTCTTAGTTATAAGATTGGCATGGTACTGTGGTGTTTGTGTTCATGTAACCCTTATTTTACTTAATTATGTCTACAAAGTTCAAGAGCAGTGATGCTGGTTATTCAGATATGTCAAACAAAAGCTGTAAATTGCTTCCTTTAAGTAAAAAAAATAGTTCTCAACTAAATAGGGAAGAAAAAAATTGTATACTGAAGTTGCTAAGGTCTATGGTAAGTTATTATTGTTAATCTCCTACTGAATATGACTTGTAAATTAAACTTTACCACAGGTGTGTACATGTAGGAAAAAACAATACAGGGCTGAGATTGTGGCTTAGCAGTAAAGTGCTCGCCTAGCATGGATAAGCCACTGGGTTCGATCCTTAGCACCACATAAGAATAATAAATAAAGGGGCTGGTACTGTAGCTCAGTGGTAAAGTGCTTGTCTCGCATGTGTGAGTCACTGGGTTCGATCCTCAGCACCACGTATAAATAAATAAATAAAGATATTTTTAAAAAAGAATAATAAATAAAATATTGTGTCTGCCTACAACTAAAAAATATTTTTAAAAATACATATATAGGGTTTGGTATGATCTGTGGTTTTAGGCATTCACCATAGACAAAGAGGGAAGAATGAGGGGAGGGAGGACTACTGTACTTATTTATTATTGTGATTAGCATTAGCATAGAATAACTTCATTCATTTACTTTTTAAAAAATTTTTCAAAATTTTTTTAGTTGTTGATGGATCTTTATTATTTATTTATTTATTATTTAGATGTGGTGCTGAGAATCGAACCCAGTGCCTCATGCATGCTAGGCAAGTGCTCTGCCACTGAGCCACAACCCCAGCCCCTACCTTTAATCTATATGTATATTTTTATTTAAAGTGGGTTTTTTCCCCAGTTACCTTGAAGTTTATTTAAACTAAGGGAAAGGCCTGGAGTTGTGGCTCAGTGGTAGAGCACTTGCCTAGCATGTGTGAGGCACTGGGTTCAATTCTCAGCACCACATATAAATCATATAAATAAATGAATAAAATAAAGGTCCACCAACAACTAAAAAAAATTTTAAAAAAATAAATAAATAAACTAAGGGAAAAAAGTCATAATGTTTTCATGCAATACACATTTGGTTATTTAAATAATAATTATGACAAATAGAAGAAATAAGGGATGCTGCACTTGTGATCCATATAAAACACAAACACTTTGTGTTATACATAATTAAAGAAATAGCTCACTTTTCAAAATTCCAGCCAATACACAGGCTAGAATTAGGTGGGCATGGGAATGCAGTGTAAAAAGAAAAAAAATTATACTGGAGCTACTCAATATCTTTAAAATCACTGAGCAAGAGAAGCAACACTGAACATCCATACTGATTTTACATAATTTCTATACAGTACTTTGACTTAAATCCAAGAGCAAAAGTTAAGACTTCTTTAATTTTTTTTTTTTGTACCAGGGATTGAACCCAGGGGTGTTTAATCACTGAGCCGCATCCCCACCTGTTTTAAAAATTATTTAGAGACAAGGCCTCACTAAGTTCATTAGGGCCTTGCCAAATTGCTGAATTTGGCTTTGAACTCACGGTCCTCCTGCCTCAGCCTCTGAAGCCACTGGGATTACAGGCTTGTGCCAGACTGGCTCTTCTCTTTTATTTTTGATAAACAGTTGCATGGTAAACTTAGATAATTTTCCTCCCTGGATTTTTGCCCTGGGAGTGGCTTTTTTCTGGCGGGGTTAATGAGGGGGTTAACTGGGGATTGAATTCAGGGGCACTTGACCACTGAGCCACACCCCAGCCCTATTCTGTATTTTTATTTAGAGACAGGGTCTCACTGAGTTGCTTAGGCCTCCGCATTGCTGAGGCTGGCTTTGAACTCAAAATCCTCCTGCCTCAGCCTCTCAAGCTACTGTGATTACCGGCATGCATCATTGTGTCTGGTGGGAGTGGCCTTTTTAATATTTGATTTAAAAGAGGGCAGATTTGTCACTTTTATACTGATGTCACCATTGTTAATATTTCTTGGGATTTCAGGAAGATGCATACTCTTCACAGCTGATACAACACGGGCTAGAACTCCTGCTAAGCCAGCTTCAGATTTCTCCAGTTTGTTTTGTGCATCAATTTGTATAACACTCTCATTCATTTTGGTCTCCAATAGCATTCCCCCAACACCATTTCTGCAAGAATATTGTGAACTTTGTCTTTATGGAAAATTAAATCTAGTTCACAGATATTTTTGAAACATTTGTCTAATATTTTCATGAATAGTTGAATTGGATTTAAAATGCCAAGTTCACCTTCTGAAAAATCCACACAGAAGACAAAATATAATGTTGTATAATGTCTATAAATCAATGTGTTGTCAGATCCTCCAATTAATCAGATTTAACTTCCTAGGTCTCAGTAAATTACACAGCTTAAGCCAATTATCAAAATCTTCCTTCTAGGAAATTATGAACATTTTCATCTCTTTTAGATTCCAAATGGAGTCTCTCTGATGATTTGCTGTTTTGTTATCTTCAATGTAGGGCTGGTAGAACTTGGAGAGCTGTGGCTTCCCATGGTTGTTGAAGATGAGGATTGCCCTGATCACAGCTAGGTGGACAAGGTGGGCACAGGAGACCAACTGAAATGGGCTTCTTATATGCAGAATTTAGATTGTTTGTGATAATATCTTTCTTTTATTTGATGCTTTAAATCCCTGACATTTAAGATTTAAGGATTATTGCTATTGTTGATTTAATAGCCGCACTTTTTTTTTTTACTGTTTTCTATTTGATGCCCTAGTTTTCAGTGAGTTTTTATTTATCGTTTTTTTTTTTTAAATCAGTGCATTATAGATATACGTAAAGGTGACATTCACTGTGGTATATTTGTATATGTACATAGGGAAGGAGGGACAGAAAAAAAATTAAGAATGGTGGTGATTCCTAATTTTCTTTGTTTCTATTTTTGTCTTTCACTTTTCCTGCTTCTTGTAGTTTTAACTGAGTACTTTTATGATTCCATTTTCTCCCCTTTCTTGCCATATTAGTTGCATTTCTTTTTCTTTTTTCTTTTTGTTGGTTATTTTGGAGTTTGCTATAAACATTTATACATAATCTAAGTCCACGTTTAAATAACACTAGACTACTTCACAAGTAGTGTGAATACCTTTTAATAAGAAAAGAATTCTAATTCTTCCCTCTCATCCCTTGTATTATTGTTGTCTTTCTTTTTCTTTATACATATCCATACACACACACACACACACACACATACACACAACACATACATAATTGAATACAAAATCTCTGAATTTCCTGGACTGTGGTTTAATGTCTAACATTAATTTGAAGGAAATTCTCAGTTATTGTTGCTTCAGAGATTGCTATTATTTCTTTCTTCTTCTAATATCCCTTTCACATGTATGTTACACTGTTTGTAGCTGTTACACAGTTCTTGAATATTTTGTTTGTGTTTTTCTAGTGTTTTTTCTCTTTGCTTTTCAGTTTGGGCAGTTTCTACTGAAATATGCTCAACCACATGAATTCTTTCCTTAGCCATGTCCAGTCCACTAATGAGCCTCTCAAAAACATTCTTAATTTTTTGGTGATTTTCACCTATAGGTTTTTTTAATCTTTCCCATCTGTTCTTAAATATTGTCTACTGTCTACTTGATCCAGTGAAGTTCTTAGCATGTTAACCAGAGTTGTTTTAAATTCCATTCCATACCTGTGTCCGGTTCTGATGCTAGCTCTGTATATTCAACTGTTTTTTGCCTTTTAGTACCAGTAAAAGTAATGTGTTTGTTTATTTATTTATCTAATTTATGCTGTTCTGGGGGCCTCACATATGCTGGGCAAGCAACTCTACCCCTGAGCTACACTCACTAGCCCCAAAGAACTTGTTTAAATAGGTTGCTAGTCATGCAGTGGTAAAGTGTAGAGAGAGAGGAAGAATATTGCAGTTCTATAAGTAGGTCTCAACCTTTTAGTTCCTTTGGACTGTGAACTTTACACACATTTCTCAGTTTTTACCCTTCTCTTTGGTGTGACACTATGGCTATAGTGGGCTAGAGTTGGACATATCTTCCACATACAAGGCTAGAGGTGGCTAGAATTGTTTATTTCCTTTCCTTCACATTGATGGCTAAAGTCAGCTGGATTTGGGTATTTCCTTTCAATCGGATCACTTAAGCTCTGATGAAAGCATAGCAGTTTAGGCTCTGGTTAGATAGTTGCTCCCTGAGAGATGACTGTTAAGAAAGGCAGAATGCTCTCGTGTATTTAAAAGTGATTAATTTCCCCCTTACTCTGCTGGAAGCATAGAGGGATTTTTCTTCAATATTCATAGTGAGAATCTCGGATAAAACTCTGAAATATATGGAGACCCCTGATGATTCCCTGGCGTTTTTAATCTCTCTAACTTGCACATGCTTGGCCTCAAGTAATTCATCAATTATAGTTCAGGTTTTTCTACCTCAGCTTTGGTTTCTGTGCACATTTGTGTTTGTAGGTTTCTGCTCTGGCAAGCCATGATTATCTACATTTGCCTGTCAGTCTCTCCAATTTTGAGCAGTGGTTTGCCCTTTGACCCTACCTCCCTGACAGATCTAAGAAGAATTGTTGATTTTTCAGTTTGTTAACTTCTTTGTTAGAACAGGATGGCGACTACTAGCTTCTTACTTATTAGATCCAGAAATAATTAATTTAAACAAAAGTCATTAATTTAAGCAAAGATCTTAAAAATAAAATTTATTGTGTACATTTAAGATATTTAACATGATGTTATGGGATATGTATAGATAGTAAAGCAGTCACTTTAGTGAAGTATATTAACATATCCATCATCTCACATGTTTGCCCTTTTTTTGTTTTTGTCACAAGAACAGCTAAAATCCATTTATTTAATGAGTACTAAATATAGTATGATTGTATTAACTGTAGTCCTCATATTGTATATTAGATCCCTAGAGTTGTTCAGCTTACATATCTGCTGCTTTGTAAACTCTAACCTTTCTTTCTACACTTCCTGCTACCCCAAAAGAAAAATACTGTGTTATCTCACATGAATATGGGATCTAAAATAAAGAGACAAATATGAGTTTTTTAATGATCCTTATTATTTCCATGCCATCCGTTTTAATGCTTCTTTCATTTTTTACTTTGAGCTATCTATTTTTAAGAAAAAATAATTATAAATAAGGGTTTGTCAATTTTATTTCTTTTCAAAGAACCAAGTCCTAGATTTGTCCATTTTTCCTGTTTTTTTGCTGTTCTCTATTTAATTGGTTTCTGCTCTAATCTTTGTTATTTTTTTCTCTTCTGCTAACTTTCTGTTTAGTTTTTCTTTTCATAATTCCTTGAGTTTTAAATTTAGGTGATATCTTTCTTCTTTCTTTTTTCTTTTCTTTTCTTTTTTTGGTAATGGGGATTGAACTCAGGGGCATTTGACCACTAAGCTACATCCCCAGCCCTATTTTGTGTTTTATGTAAGACATGGTCTCACTGAGTTGCTCAGTGCCTCCCCATTGCTGAGGCTGGCTTTGAACTCATGATCCTCCTGTCTCAGCCTCCCAAAGTGCTGGGATTACAGGTGTGTGCCACCATGCCCGGCTTCTTTCTTCTTTCTTAATGTAAGCATTTATTATGATAAATTTCCTATTTTATACTGCTTTTGCTGTATCACATAGGTTCTGGTATGTTATATTTTCATTTATCCCAAGATATTTTCCAATATCCCTTTTGATCCAATAGTTATTCTACATTGTATTGTTTCCTTTCCACATATTCATGTATTTTCCAGTTTTCCTTCTGTTGTTGATTTCTAGTTTCATTTCATTGTGGTCAAAACAAATATTTGGATGATTTAATCTTAAATTTGTTGAGACTTTTTCTTATGACCTAACATATGATCTGTCCTGGAGAATGTTTTGTGAGCACTGGAGAAGAATGTGTATTCTGCTATTGTTGGGTGTAATGTTTTGTATATATCTATTAGGTTCATTTGGTCTATAATGTAGGTCAAATCTGCTATTTCCTTATTGATTTTCTGTGTGAAAATTATTTCTATTGTTGAAGTGGATACTGATGTCTACTATTATTGTATTGTTGTCTATTTATATCTCCAGATCTGTCAGTGTTTTCTTTATATATTTAAGTGCTCTAATATCGGGTACTATATATTTCTACTTGTTATATCTTCTTGATGAATTGGCCATTTCATCTTCATATAATGACCTTATTTGTCTCTTTTTATAGGTTTTAAGTCTGTTTTGTTTAATACAAGTATACACCCCTGCTCTCTTTTGGTTGTATTTTACATGGAATACCTTTCTCCAGTCTTTCACTTTCAGTGTATAAGTGACTAAATTTTATGTATTTATTTATTTATTTTTTCTTCCCACATTTTTTGATGCATTATAATAGTATATACTTATAGGATTTGTTGATGCATATTGAAACCTCCACACAATACACAATATAACAATGTAAGTGACTAATTTTAAAGTGCATCACTTGCAGATAGCATATTGTTGCATCTTGGTTTTTTCTATTCTCAAGTCTCTAACTTTTGATTATAAAGTTTAATCCAATTGCATTTGAAGTAATTATTGATAGGTAAGATATATTTTCATTTTATTAATTTTTTTCTGCCTGATTTTTCGTCCTTTAAATTTCTTTCTTGTCATTTTTCTTTGTGATTTGTTGAGTTCTTGTAGCAACATAGTTTGATTTCCTTTTTTCTTTTTTTGGTACTGGGGATTGAACTCAGGGGCCCTTGACCACTGAGCCACATCCCCAGCCCTATGTTGTGTTTTATGTAGAGACAGGGTCTCACTGAGTTGCTTAGTGCCTCGCTATTGCTGAGGCTGGCTTTGAACTCATGATTCTCCTGTCTCAGCCTCTCAAAGTGCTGGGATTACAAGCGTGAGCCACCACGCCCGGCTTTGATTTCCTTCTTTTCCTTTGTGTATTTATTACAAGTTTTCTTTTAATGGTTGACAGGGATTACAAAAATATCTTATTTTTATAATTTTCTATTTTAAACTAATAACTTAAATTTGGACATATACAAAAGTCCTCCTATACCTTATATTATTCACATCACACTTTTAAACTTGTTACATTCTATACTCATTAACTTTTTTGTATTTATAATTATTCTTTTTAATTTTTATGCAATATTAAACCCAGGGTCTAGTGCATGCGCAAGTGCTTTACCTCAGAGCTATACTACCATCCCTATCGTTATTCTCAATACTTGTATCTTTTAACTTTTATACTAATTCTAAAGATGATTTACATGCTTCTGTGGTTTGGATGAGTGTTAACCAAAGCTTGATGTGTTAAGGGTAGTTTGTTGAAGATGATGGAACCCTTAAGAAATGGGTTTTTGTGGGAATTCCTTAGGTTTTTTGAGGGGACATACCTCAAAAGGAGATTTTGGGAACATTTTTGTCTTTTTTTATTTGGACTTTTTAGTTATACATGACAGTAGAATGTATTTTGATGAGATTTTGGGAACTTGGCTTGACCAGATACTCTCTTATTTTTCTGGCTTGTGATATAAGCATTTTGTTATGCTATACTCTCCTACCATGATGTGCCATCTTTGCCAGAGCCCCAAAGTGAAGGGGCCACCTGATGTTGGGTTGAAGCTTCCAGACCCATGAGTCAAAATAAATACTTTCTCATTAGAAATTAATTGCCTCAGATATTTCATTATATTATTAAAAATCTGGACTCATAAACACATCCCCATGATAGTTGTATGACATTCTGTATCTGTCTATATACACTTTAACTGTGAGTTTTATATTTTTTAATATGCTTTTATGTTATTGTCTAATATTTCCTTACTTTAACTTGAAGAACTCTCTTTAGCATTTCTTATAAGGCAAGCCTAGTGATGTTGAACTAATTAAGGTTTTGTTTGTCCAGGGATGTTTCTATTTCTTTTTCATTTCTTTTTTTTTTTTTTTTTTTTTTTTTTTTT
>PVHX01030203.1:5677-16192 GCA_004024805.1 Geosciurus inauris | reverse complement strand
CTCAAGCCTGTAATCCCAGCACTTAGGGAGGCTGAGACAGGAGAATCGCGAGTTCAAAGCCAGCCTCAGCAATGGCGAGGTGCTAAGCAACTCAGTGAGACCCTGCCTCTACATAAAACACAAAATAGGGCTGAGGATGTGGCTCAGTGGTTGAGTGCCCCTGAGTTCAATCCCCAGTACCAAAAAAAAAAAAAAAAAGCAACCAAGATCACAAGAATCAGTATAAAAATGTTTTATTACAGAAATGTGAAATATATATAAAGTAAATGTTATAATATACCAATTATTGAAATTCAACATCTGCTTATTACATGCCATTTTTATTTCCTCTATGCTTCTACCCATTACCCAATCTAGACAAGCCCTGCTATTTGTATATTTGTTTTTGAATATCATAGATATTAACTGTAAGTTTTGACAAATAGAATAATAGAAACCTTCACTGTATTTATTCACAGAATACATCCTTCTAAGAAAACTGTGTTTTTGCTACAAAACTTTTTGTTAATCAGAAGCAAGATCCTGTAATGGATATTTTACCATAGTTTCATTCTGCCTGAATATAACCATACTGTATAATTTTAAATCAAGCTGCTGAACCATACAGTCTCTGTGAGTGTCAATATGGATGTGTGCTTCAGTAATGTCATCCTTTGCATTGATAATTACTACTGTATTTTATGAATGCATTACAACTTGTTCATTTCAACATTCAAGAGCATTTAACTATTTCTTATTTTTAATCATTAGAACTAAAGTGCCTATGAAGACTCTTAAACAAGTAACTATTCTTCTCAGTTTATTCTTCACAGGCATTTTAATGTTTTTTTTTTTTTTTTTTTTTTTTTTTTTTTTTTTTTTTTTTTTTTTTTTTTTTTTTTTTTTTGGTACCGGGGATTGAACTCAGGGGCACTCGACCCCTGAGCCACATCCCCAGCCCTATTTTGTTTTATGTAGAGACAGGGTCTCACTGAGTTGTTTAGTGCCTTGCCATTGCTGAGGCTGGCTTTGAACTCGCGATTCTCCTGTCTCAGCCTCCCTAAGTGCTGGGATTACAAGCGTGAGCCACCGCGCCCGGCTAGGCATTTTAATGTTATATTATACCATTTTAACTGGTTGCTATGAAGATTATAATTTGTATCTTAAATATTCAATTTAATTGGAGTCAATATTATGAGTTTATTAAATACAAAATATAAAAACACTACCAGAGACTGTTTATTTTCTTGTATTTATTCTGTAACTACTATAAGTGTCTATCTACACACTATAGATCACAATTACACTATATAATTGTTGTTCAATATAATCATAGGTCATTAAAAACTAAGAGGAAAAAGTATGAATCAATCATAAGACTGCTAATGTATGCCAGGCATGGAAGCACATGCCTATACTCCCAACAAATTGAGATATAGAAGTATCATGAGTTCCAACCCAACCCCAGCAACTTAGCGTGGCCCTAAGCAACACAGCAAGACCCTGTCTCTAATAAAAATAGAAAAAGGGCAGAAAATGGGACCCAGTGGTTAAGCATCTCTGGTCAAAAAAAAAAAAAAAGATTGCTAATATATTATAAAGCTTAGGCAGGAAGATAAAATGAGACAATGTATACCATATGCAAAATTTAATAGACAGTACTGAGAAATTATAAAACTGTATTACTAACATTTTGCCCAAATATTAGTGCATGGGTGCTTTGTGGAAGATTTTTTTTTTTTTTTTTGGTGCAACATAGTTGTTAGTATAAAATTTCAATGTCATTATTTTCAGCCTCAGAAATCATTTTAAAAGCAGGATACATTATTTGTTATACTAACTTTTTTATGGTTTACTGGATATATTTATTTAGCTTTTAAAGTTATAGAAAAGGGAATTCAAGTATGGTTTTTTTTTTGTTTGTTTGTTTTTTTTTTGTACCGGGGATTGATTTCAGGGGCACTCGACCCCTGAGCCACATCCCCAGCCCTATTTTGTGTTTTATGTAGAGACAGGGTCTCACTGAGTTGCTTAGTGCTCAAGTATGGTTTTAATGTCACTGAACACTATAGAAAAAAAGTACAGATATTCAATAAAATACCTGGTGACAACTCTTAGACAATTTAGAGATAAAAAAGAGTTTTAGGTGGACATAGTCAAATTCAGTCTTGACTAAAGTTTTTATCTACACATATGCCAACTCACCTCAGAGGGCAATCAAGCAAAAATTCTCCACTTTATTCATGTTGGCCATAAGCCCAAGCACACATGTTCTGTTGCATTTCTCATTCTTTCTCATTTTTCTACTTTTACATAATTTACTTTTGTGAACTCGAAAATATCCACTTTGCAAACTCTGTTATTTCTCATTTGGGGAAAGAACAATATTAAGATCAAGAGACACAAGGATGCTACAGCATTCCTTACTTTGCTCAAGTGAAACACAGTGGTGGAAATCTCACAAACTGTAGTATCTACATTTCAGAAACAAAAAGATAAGACCACCAAGACAAACACAAACACATTTACTCAGCACAAGAGTTGAAATGAATGTGAGCCAGCAAATTTCCTTTTTTCAATCAAGTAGAAGACAGAAGCAAAATAAATAAATAAATAAATCTGCCAATTTTCAAAAAGAAAAACAAGTCTGATCAGGAAATTTCTGTCAGAATCAACTCTACACTTTGCTCACTGCAAATAATAAAGTATATTCTACTTAGTTTTAGAACAAAATATTTCATAAAGATCTATCACTTTAGCATGATCCCATTTGGTCACATAGTCAATTGAACATGCAAAAAGCCCCTGGATTCATACTGCTACTAACAGATTAAAACAACAGAAACTCACCCATTTATTTTTATGGATGTTTTTATTACCATGGCTTAGGATTCCTATTACAGTGTTAGCAAAGCCACACTCCCTCCAGAGGCTTTAGAAGACAATCATTCTACCTTCTGATGGCTGGTCGTATTCCTTGTCTTGTGATCACAAATGTTTCTCTTCTCCTTATGGTGATGCAGTCTTCAAAAGTATAAAGACAGACAATTTTTTTTTTTTTTTTTTAGTAAAAGAGATTGAACACAGGGGTACTCAAACACTGAGGCACATCTGAAGCCCTATTTTTTGTGTTTTATTTAGACAGGGTCTCATTGAGTTGCTTATTGCCTTGCCATTCCTGAGACTGCTGAAGCTGGCTTTGAACTCACATTTCTCCTGTCTCAGCCTCCCAAAATGCAGGGATTACAGATGTGCACCACCATGCCTTGTTCAAAATAATTTTTTATACAACATGGTGGCACTGCAAAAGGTTACAATCTTCAACCTTACAAAATTTGGAAACCATAAGACCCTAGATAAGAGATCCTCCAATGAGCTTATCCTTGAACACAGTGTTGGACAGACTACAAAAAAGTAAATTTTATGCAAAGGAGACTAAAGAAAGAAGGGATCCTGGTCCAGCAGAATGGAGAAAGACAAGATAAAGATTCACAAACGTGAGTGAGATGGATAAAGAGTAGCATCAAGCCAGGCGCGGTGGCTCAAGCCTGTAATCCCAGCACATAGGGAGGCTGAGACAGGAGAATCGCGAGTTCAAAGCCAGCCTCAGCAATGGTGAGGCACTAAGCAACTCAGTGAGACCCTGTCTCTACATAAACACACAAAATAGGGCTGAGGATGTGGCTCAGTGGTCGAGTACCCCTGAGTTCAATCCCCAGTACCAAAAAAAAGTAGCATCATACACTGTCTCCAAAATCCCAAATAGACAAAATTTATAGATCACAAAATATAAGTACACTCATTGCAAAGTCAAACCCAGATGAAGAGCTGAGAACAGAGTCATATCCAGAGAGCACATTGATCTCTTTTTCCCTGGAACACAGGAAATTTTCTCAATCACATGGAGCTTTGGTTATTCCAACTAATACTCTATTTACCCTTTGGGCATGTTCCTGGTTATCCTCTCAAATACATGAGCATGGTGCTTATCTGAAGCACTGTCATATGGACAGTGATTCTATATGTATCAGTTATCTCTGTTACTCAGTTCTAATATATTTTTCTGTAGTTTTCTATGGATTTATATACCTGAAGGCCACTTTTTTTTTACATTATTTACACCCAGTGATCAAAGATAAAACAAAAAATGTGGGAGAAAATATTTACAGAGCACATATATGTACTAAAAATTTGATATGGCAGAACAAATGAAGTATTATAGTTGTAAGGAAAAAAGACATCAAAGCCAGGTATTAAAGCCAGCCTCAGCAATGGCAAAGTGCTAAGTGATTCAGTGAGAACCTGTCTCTACATAAAACACAAAATAGTGCTGGGGATGTGGCTCAGTGGTCAAATGCCCCTGAGTTCAATCTCCAGTACCAAAAAAAAAAAAAAAGGAAAAAAGACATACAAAAACACTAAAGCAAAGTCAAAATATTTCTAAATACACTTAACAAAGGAGGAAATATTCAAATGCCACATAAATATACAAATAAGAGTATAAATCAATAGCACTAACAGAAGTTAGTACTAAAGCCATTACACTATTGCATATCCATCAGGAAGGAAAACATAATATAAAAAGGTAAAAGGTATAAATTTTTTAAAAGACTAAAATTGAAAATATTTTAAGTGGTTTAAATTTTCAAACACTTCTTTTGGCCAAGCAAAATAAAGAGTCACTTTGACAACTGATTTGGTAGAATACATTTATACCTTATGAGTTATCAATTCTACTTTTTGACAGAACAGAAATGCACAAAAAATATTTATAGAATGCTCCCACAAATATCTGCCACAATTGCTTTAACCACTAAGCTAGACTGTAGTTGCCATTATCTTCCACAGTCCAGGCCCCCTAATCAGGGCCCTGGTAAACAGGATTCCCACAAGCCAATGCCCAGTCCCATGACAAGGTCAGATAAAGGCATAAAGTGGCATAAAGAGTCAAGGATGTAAAGGAGACAGTGGAAGAAAAGGCAAAGTAGATACAGCAGAAGAAAAAGTGGTAGAAGCTGGAGATATATTTCAGTTGATAGAGTTCTTTCCTTGCATAAGTAACATCCTGGGTTCAATGCCTAACAGCTGAAAAAAAAGAAAGAAAAAAAAATAATGAAGCCGGGTGCAGTGGCTCAAGCCTGTAATCCCAGCACTTAGGGAGGCTGAGACAGGAGAATCGCGAGTTCAAAGCCAGCCTCAGCAACGGTGAGGCGCTAAGCATCTCAGTGAGACCCTGTCTCTACATAAAACACAAAATAGGGCTGGGGATGTGGCTCAGTGTTCGAGTACCCCTGAGTTCAATCCCCAGTACCAAAAAAAAAAAAAAAAAAAAAATGAGAGTAGGAAAATGGATGTGAGAGGAAGAAAAAACTGCTGAGCATGTATCAGGTGCACTATTACCCATATTTGAATTTGTCTAATCTCACATTCAATAAAAATGAATGGACATAATTTAATCATATGGACATTATCTAATCAATAAAAATTATGGACACAGGAGCTGGGATTGTGGCTCAGTGGTAGAGCGCTAGACTTGCATGTGTAAGGCACTGGGTTTGATCCTCAGCACCACATATAAATAAATGAATAAAATAAAGGTCCATCAACAACTAAAAAAAAAATTATGTACACAGACAAATTTAAGAACTATCTTAACCAACCTTAGTTTAAAACTATGCATGCCTGTTAATTGCCAGAAAAGGTTTACGGCACACTCCGTGTATACTTGACAGACTGGGCTCTGCAGTCTTCCTTCAGGCATTTGATGAACAAGTGAAAACTGGACATCTGTATACTGAGCACACATGCTAAGAATCACTTTTGTCAATAAGCTGAAAAAATAACCAGGAAATCAAGAAACGGTGGATATGCAAAGAAGAAAAACTTTGTACACTATTGGTGAAAATGTTAAGTTTTGTAAAGTCATTTTTGAAAATAATATAAAAAATCTTTCAACAATTAAAAACAGAACTAACATAACAGTAAAAATCATTATTGGTATAAACTTATTATTGGTATAAATAAGAAGTTAGAATCAACAAGTCAGAAAAAATGACTGCATGTCCCTTTTTATTTTAGCAGTATTCAAAGTATTTGAAAAAGGGATAAAAATGAAGTGTCTATATAAAGTGTGTATCACAAAATTTCTTTCAGCTGCAGGCCATCCAACTATTCCCCTGAGAATCTCCACGCCATACTTTAGGCTTCTTCCTCTAGCAGGACAGGACAGAGACTCATAAGAGCTAGACATTCCAAAAGTATTTAAACACAAGAGCTGTTGGTGCCAAAGTTATCCCAAAGCTTGAAAACAATATCAGGGTGGCATGAAGACATCCTCCTCAGCTGGGCACAGTGGCACAAGCCTGTAATCCCAGCACTTAGGGAGGCTGAGACAGGAAAATCACAAGTTCAAAGCCAGCTTCAGCAATGGTGAGGCACTAAGCAACTCAGTGAGACCCTGTCTCTACATAAAACATAAAATAGGGCTGGAAATGTGGCTCAGAGGTCAAGTGCCCCTGAGTTCAACCCCCAGTACTGGAAAAAAGAAAGAAGAAAACATCTTCCTGTTCAGTCCACAGTGGGACTTCTCAACTCAAAGACATTCTGATTAGTGTCTGTGTCTATGGAAGACAAAGGGAGGAGAGAACAAACATTGTTTTACAAAGAGTCAAGTGATTCTTCTCTTTTTTTCTCTTATATGAAATTCTTTCAAATAGGATTAAAAGAAATATTCCATACACATTGACAACAAGTGTTAGAGGAAGAAAAGTTATGATCACAGTTTTGTTTTGTTTGTTTGGTTTCATTTTTGGTGGTACTTGGGATTGAATCCATGGCCTTATGCATGCAAGGTAATCACTCTACCAACTGAGCTAAAAAAAAAAAAACAAGGTCTGAAACATTGTCTATTTGAAATGTCTCATGAGAAACAATTTATTATGTTCTGGAGAAATAAAGTTGGCATTAGAAATGTAGAAAAATACATGAAAATATAGAAATACATTCAAAGACCTCAAAAAATGAAATAAACAGAGTACTGAATTGTGAATTCGAGGTCTTGCTTCTCAGACATTTAGAAAGCTCAGGAGGAAAAAGTACTTCAGTCCCTTATGTTAGCACTACATTTTTTGAATAATATTTTAGTTATTGAAGGACATTTATTTATTTATATGCAGTACTGAGAACTGAACACATTGCTTCACACTCGCTAGATAAGCACTCTACCACTGAGCTACAACCCCAGCCAACCAGCACTACTTCTATGTAGTGATGCCAATCATCACCATACAATATGAGGTGATGCCAAACTGCCAGCACAAAGCTATCCACATAAACTTCAAGTCATGACTGAAGAAACCATGAATGCCCAGCATTCCAGCTGCTTTCCTAATTCTGCACTTGATTGGCCAGAAAAAATGCAGGGATGAACTGGCCCATAGGGCTCATTTATGCAGACACTGGAGACTACATTGGGTTGTTCCCTTGTACAAAAATTAGTTCTGGCCAGAGCCATAGCTGTTTGGAACTTCTTCCATTCTTCCTATTCAGTCCTCAAACACAGCACATTCACTATATTCTGGATTTCAGAGTGCCTTACATTCTCCCTGTAGATTGTAGAACATCTGTGTGGCAGAGGAACCTGAGTTTCCTGAGCATTGGAGAAGAAATCTAGAAATGCATCCCCAAAATGTCAGGCTTCAGAGGCAAACACTGAATCAGATAGTGGAAGTCAAATCTTCCTCTTTTTTTTTTTTTTTTTTCTGGTACCACAGATAAAATCAGTGGTACTCAATCACTAAGCCACATACCCAGTCCTATTTTGTGTTTTATTTAGAGACAGGGTCTCACTGACTTGCTTAGCACCTCACTGTTACTGGGGCTGGGTTGAACACATGATTCTCCTGTGTCAGCCTCCCAAAGTGATGGGATTACAAGCATGAGTCACCATGCCCAGCTGAAGTCAAACTTTTCTTACTTTTTATATGTTGAATTGGACAGTTCTCACCCATGAGTGCCTGATTGGAAAGGCCCTGACCTCTGAGTCTGAATCCAGTTAGCCTGCTGTCCAGATGACAGTAATGGCATCAACCCCAGGAATAAATAAAGCCAGAATGAGTCAAGATTGACAGGTTCTTTGGTGTCTATTTTTTTATTTAAAGTGTTTTAGAATTAAGTACACATAACACCTTTTTTAAAGCAAGATTTTCCTGAAGAAGAGGGTTCTAGAGTCTAAGAAAAAAAGATCAAAAGTTAAAAGCCAGCCTCACAAACAGTGATGTATTGTCCCAATCAGTGAGATCGTATCTCTAAATAAAATATAAAATAAGGCTAGGAGCCGGGCGCGGTGGCTCAAGCCTGTAATCCCAGCACTTAGGGAGGCTGAGACAGGAGAATCATGAGTTCAAAGCCAGCCTCAGCAATTGTGAGGTGCTAAGCAACTCAGTGAGACCCTGTCTCTACATAAAACACAAAATAGGTCTGGGGATGTGGCTCAGTGGTCGAGTACCCCTGAGTTCAATCCCCAGTACCAAAAAAAAAAAAAAAAAAAAAAAAAAAAAAAAAAAAAAAAAAAAAAAAAAAAAAAAAGGCTAGGGATGTGGCTCAGTGGTTGATTGCCACTGTGTTCAACCCCTAGTAGCAAAAAAAGAAAAGAAAAGAAACAAACAAACAAACAAACAAAAAAAACCAAGAAGAAGAAAAGGAGTGGGATCTAGCCTGGCCAGTTGGTAATTAAATTTATAGTTGCATATAGAGTAATATCAATTCATAAAATATTTTTCCAACCTCAGCAATGGCAAGGCACTAAGCAACTCAGTGAGATCCTGTCTCTACACAAAAACACAAAATAGGGGGGCTGGGGCTGTCGCTCAGCGGTAGAGCGCTTGCCTCGCATGCGTGAGGCCCTGGGTTAGATCCTCAGCACCACATACAAAGCAATAAAATAAAAGACATTGTGTCCATTCTCAACTAAAAAAATATATATTAAAAAAAAAAACACAAAAAAGGGCTGGGGATGAAGATCAGTGGTTGAGTACCCTGAGTTCAATCCCTGGTACTAAAAAAAAATTATTTGAGTTTTCCGATATATTCTCTTTTGAGAAGGCAGCTTGAACTTTAAACTGGGAAGAATTACCCTAATGTACAATACAAATAAAATATTATGCAAGGAGCAATTTTGACTTTTTTAGCATTTACACTAATAAATTAAAAAAAAGAATTGAAACTCATTACAATGAGAAGCTGAATATATGTAAAATACTATTTTTATTATGTGACCAAAAAATTACTAATGAAGAATATATACATACTTGGAACTACATCCTTACAACACATTCTGTTTGAAGTCTCCAGCACATCTCAGTTTATAGCAGTCACATTCCATTTTGAGAGTTATGACTTCTCTTACCTCAGAGAGTTAAAGAGCCTAAACACTTGTATTTTATGAAAGGGGTGAGGGAATAAACTTTTTAACCAATAATTCTCCAAAAAACCAAAGAGTAGGAGTGACACTGCTCTCAGGAGAGCAGGGAGACCAAACAAGGCAGGGTCCAAAATGAGATGATTGTTTCCCATCTCATGCTGGACACAGATCCTTTCCCATTTCAGATGTCAGACACCAAAAAAAAAAAAAAAAAAGAGACCCAGGAGTTAGAGGCTACATGTCAAGTCATGCCATATCCTTGACTCTAGAAATTAAATATATTAAAGACAAACATCTTATTTGGCAACTTTGCACTTGTCCTAATGTCCAGACTGTTACATTTGTTTCATTTTGAATGGTGTACGGTGAGAATTTAAGCACCTATCTGATGCATACACATCTCCAATTAAGATAATACCTTTTAAATAGAAGTCCAGACTTAAGTTAGAAGAAAAGAAACTCAGTACCAATAATGCAACTTGTGTTTTCTAGATAAGTCATCTAGGTTTTAATCCTTGGAACAAAAGAAAAGTACAAGATCAACTGGACAACTTAGCCAGAGAGGACATAGTTCAGTGATTGAGCACTCCTAAGTTTGATCCTCAGTACAAAGAACAAGAATAACCTGTAATCTCAGCATTTAGGGAGACTGACATAGGAGAATTTTGAGTTCAAAGCCAGCCTTAGCAATGGTGAGACACTAAGCAACTCAGTCTCTACATAAAACACAAACTAGGGCTGGGGATGTGGCTCAGTGGTCAAATGCCCCTAAGTTCAATCTCCAGTATCAAAATAATAATAATAATAATAATAATAATAATAATAATAATAATAATAATAATAAAATTTGTTTTATAATGGAGAAAAAGACATAGAATTATGGAAAATACATAACAGAAATACTCTAATGTGAGAGCACCACTAATTTACTAAAGTAATTTTCAAAGTAAAACTAAAAAAAAAATAAATTTATCAGTACCTGAGTTAAGTTGGTAGATATACATGATTTACAAGAAAGTTTCTCCTACACATTCAACAATAAAAATGGTGCATAAGCTGAAAATCCCTGAGTTTAATCCCTGATACCAAAAAAAGAAAAAAAAAAAAAAAAAAAA
>PVHX01030201.1:0-16090 GCA_004024805.1 Geosciurus inauris | reverse complement strand
AACTCATCGGGTTATAAATCACCAAGTGAAATCTATCTCTGAAATATAGTAAAATCAGTTGATGCTTGTATTCATTGCAACAGAATGTAGAAGAAGTATGAGCAGAGAACAAAATAATATGCACTGTCCTACATGCTGTATGATCATGAAAACAGAGGTAGTCTGAGAACCAAGGGGGAAAACATGAGTACCAATAATAACTGCATGTGATTCAGATACCATCATGAGAGACTAAGGCAGAATCCTTTTCTCTTATTCTATTCTGACCCATTTTTCCTCCAAAATTCCGACAGTGAATGTTAACATGTGATCATCTTTGCTTAGAGAGATTTTCAAGTAAAAAGTAAAACCACTTCCCTGCCTAACTTTACATATTCATCAAATTCCTGGCCCTGAGGCAGAATCAAGTCGAGGAAAGAGCACCAACATTGGAATGAGGATATCCTAAGCTAAAGAAATAATTCTAGTATATCAGACAATGAATTTTGGACAACTTCCTCCAATGAGCTTCTATGAAATTGTGACAATTCCACTGAAAAGGATTGCTGAATAAAGATATAATAAATTATTGCAGCCAAAATACTGGTCATTTAGCATTTTCTCAGCAATTTTAGTTCCTTTATCAATTTCATCATGTTACTAAATAGCTATGTAGATAGATAATGTTACTCTGAAGGACATAAGAAGTCAAAGAAAGAAGTACATATCTATTGAATCCTTTTTATTTTTTTAAATGTTCTTAGCTGTACACCTATTCATCTAACAAAATGCAAATTTCACAGGTTGTAATTTTTTTTCCTCCATGGAGGAAAAAGTAGCTTCCAGTGAAATAAAAGTTGAGCTACAAGTGATTATTGATGGAGTAGATTAAAAATGCAGGCATTGGGAATAATTAGGAGCATTTAAATATAACCTGACACATATAAAGCAATCACAGAATAATATTAAAGGTCTCTGAGGTTGGAAACCACATGGCTCTCCGTCTGAGGGTGATTTTGATAGGCCTGGGAACTCAAGAGCCAGATAATCAGTTGCTGTTCAGCAGCGTCTGGTACGGACAGTCCTCCTTCCCCTTTACATTTGCAGACTTAAAACATTTGCAGGCGAGGCAGGCATCCATCACTCCTGAGGGACCAGAGCCATTACACAAGATAACATTGAGAATAGCCATCACAATGCAAGTGCTCAAGAGGGCAAAGGGTGGGTACTTTACCTAGAGAATATGAAAAGCAGAGATTTGGCAGTTTTAAAAAATTTTGGAGGTTCTTATCACTTGAGGCTATTTTAAATTTTTGATATATGTTCAAAGGTACAGGAGGCAGAGATTTTTACCTCATTCAAGGAAGCTAGTGTTCTCAAGGATATGTGCTCTATTTAGAAATGTCCTGGCAAACTGCCTCCTTTATAAGACAGTTTTAACCTTCCTGCCACTTCCGCTTAGCATCTCACAAGGCCTGACTGCCTTAAAGCTACACCAGGGATGGAGCCATGGCTTGCTTAGATTGTGAGGATATGGGTGCGTATGGGGGATGTCATTTCAAACAATCAGTTGACTTAAATCTCCCTCTTGACAAGGGATTTCTGTTTTAATTCATCACTGTCCCCTTTGCCTTATATTCCTGCCTAATAAAATGGATTTGGGTTTAGATTCCACAAAAATGGAAAGATTTCTTGGACTAGGAATGGTGAATCATTAAAGCTTTCTAATTAGTGGCTTTTGCAGTACCTGAAGGGCAGTTTTGGAAAGATTTCAGTTCATGGACTTCTGCAATCAAAGGGATATTTCTTTTTCTTAAATTGTACACACTTTACTAGTGTGAATTAATGGTAAGGTTGTCAGTATAAATTTACTATAAGCTGTGTGATCTTATGCTTGCTTTGGCATTAGTAAGCCTATTTCATCAAAGATAATCTCTGGCCTTTCTTCAACATGAACTAAAGACGATCAACTGAAATGTATTTAGTGAAGATTTGATGACATATAGGAAAGAAACTGCTTTTAGAAATATGATTCAAGCCAGGTGTAATATCAGTGACTCGTGAGGCTAATGCAGGAGGATCACAAGTTCAAGGCCAACCTCAGCAATTTAGCAGGTCCCTGAGCAACTTAGTGAGACCCTGTCTCAAAATAAAAATAAAAAAACCTGGAGATATAACTTAGTGGTAAAGTTCCCCTGGGTTCAGTCCCCAGTCCCCAGTCAAAAAAAGGAACACAATTCAAAATAGGACCCAAGAAATCTGCACGTTGCAGCAAGTCAACCCATTTTGGGCCCCCCTGTCAATTTTGCCAAGAGCTTATGTCATCCGGGTAAGATCCTACTCTCTTGCATAACCTCTTAATACACCTTTTCCAACATTAGCCTCAAGATTTTCAGGATTAATTCCTCTAATTCTTTCATTCCTATTTCTATCAAATTTTTAAGGTTTAAAAACTCAAGTATCTGAAGTAAATCTTCACTCCTAGAATCAATTCTCTTTAACATCCATCTTCTACCTTTTTCTCACTCTCTCTTCATCCCCTATAACACTTCCTGCTGTATGTTTTTTCTCAGAGCAAATGTTGTCAGATGATTTATTATACAGATTTCCCTTTCTGTTTTATTCCTTAAGATGTAAGCTCCATAAGAAGGGGAGGTTTGGCCAGGTGCAGTGGCATTGTAATCTCAATGGCTCCAGAGGCTGAAGCAGGAAGATAGTAAGTTCAAACCAGTCAGCAACTTAGTGAGACCCTGTCTCAAAAAATAAAACATAAAAAGGTCTGGGAATGTAGCTCAGTGGTTAAGCATCCCTGGGTTCAATCCCTGGTACCAAAAAAAAAAAAGCCAAGGGGATGTTTGGGCTTTCGTGCATTGCTATTTCCCAAGCATGGAGACTATTGCCTGGAATAAAGTAGATAATTAATAAGCATTTTGGTATGTGTACATAAATAGAATTACTAAAACTACAAATAGTATTAATGATGTATACATAGAAAATATTTATGAGCACATAACATACTATGTAACATAAAGGGATATTAAAATATGATATGCAATATCTAAAATCAATATCCCAGATAACAAACTACTATTTTTAATAAACCAGTGATATATAAAATTGTATAATTATAAACCCTGAATATTAGGGAGTGTACTGTTTTCTAGGTCCTATGAAGAATATAATGAATTCTTATCCAAGCATTTGGAATAATTGGTAAGGAAATGAGGCTATCATATAGATAACTAAAATGCAAAGTAGGAAATGTGTTCCAAAGTGAGTTACAGGTATAAATAATTGACCCAGAAGAAAAGACTCTTAAGTTAATTATGAGGCGATGGTCCAAAATACACCAGATTTAGGCAATAAACACTCTTTGTCTTAAGTTGTTATGGTTGAATAATTTAATATTTTAGTTCTGTGTTTCAAACCTCATGGTCTTAGGTAGCATCAAACTAATAGAATCCAGAAAGACATGCATGATGATAGCTTACATTGATGCCTCTCAAACTATAATGAACATTTTAGTTAACTGAGGGCTCTGTGAAAAAGCAGATTTGGACGGGACTCGAAAATGTATTTCTAATCAACTCCCAGGTGATGCTGGTCCAGCTGCCAGACAATGGGCCAAACTTACAGTAACAAGGACCTAGACAACACTATAGTCATTGAGCAATGAAACAAAGGGAGTTTAAAACATAAGCTCTAGAGAAAATTGATTGAAACTCATTTTATAATTTGAAAAATGACACCTAAGGGTATGCTTGACTGAATTTTCACTACATTGCAATCAAGCAGCAGTTTCATTGTGCAGCCTAGGAAACTCTGCGATGTAGGCTGTGGCCATGGTATGATTACAAATTTTGCCTGTGATAGTCCTTCCTTATATATTCATTATCTTGAAATAACACTTCACTAAGTACCCACAGGGTTCCCTTACAGCACCAGGTATCATACAAAAGAGAATTTAATAGAACCACTTATCTCCGTTCTGAGCTCTGGCAAACCAATCCCCCACCCAAGATATCCAGTTGTAAAACCTGATATTTTTATGTGACCCTAAGGTCATTCTGAACAACTTTGAGAGTCTTATCAGGGATTTAGAAAGATTTTCAAAGCTGAGTTCTTTATGAAGCCTCCTTTTCCATCTGATCTTTTCCAAATCCCTCCTAGTGAGTCATTGAAGATTAAAAGCATTTAAATTTTGAAAGAGAAGGTAAAATTGCTCTTCTCAATGTTAGAATAAATAGATGCAAATGTGAATAAATCATGGTATTTTTTATCCTATTTAAAATAGATATTGTACATCTAGACCAGAAACAGAGTCAATGTAGCTAAAATTTAAGAAACTTGATAGTTTTCTTCCACAATCCTACCTTTTCAATAGGAGTCTCAGTAAGCACTTGGTCATACTATGAAATGAAAAATTCTGTAACACTGAAAACAAATACATGACTGCTTATGAAAGCAACTTACTCCACCTGGGGTCTTTAAAAGAAACCCCAGTAGAATTACTCTTTATATATATGTATGCATATGTACGTGTGTATGTATATAATCTCCGCTAAACCTTGAAGATCCCAAAGAACAGGAATAGTAAAAGACATTAGAAATAGGAAAGAGTTTGCTTTTGGTTGGGACAACAGCATATGGATGGAGAAATGGAAAGCAGCAGATGCTGATTAGCGAGTTTAGAGACTAGAGAATCCTGCATATACTATCTGTTAAGGAGTTAAATATTTATCATATAAGCATGAGAAAAATAATTCTTCAATGTATTTATAAATGCTGACTCCCAGCAAGCAGGTATTGGTATCAATACAGAGAAAGGACCCAGCAGAGAACATCTGGGACCAGCCACAGTCTGAGGGTTTACTGACCAGTGAATAGAATAATGCTAAAAATCTAAACAAATAGCTGAGCAGTGAAAATACAGATGGGGCAAAGAGGATATGTGCATGCATGCGTGTCTGTGTATATACACACACATAAGTTCACACGTATATATGACTCACTGATTGGATCTGTGCGGCACTTCATTGTGTTTCAACAATATAAACTTTCTAAATGTCAATGTGCTTCAGACATCAAGGTGAAAATTGTTAATATGTATGTGAGACAATGACAAGACATCAATTATATGACTGAAATTTCAAGTGTGTCTTGTCAGAATGTTGTCTTTCTAAAAACTTTAGAATTTGGGAAGGATTTCTTGGGGGTATGGCTTCCCTGTGGAATCCACTGAGACATGTTAGCAAAACCTGGAGACTCTTTATGTGTAAAAAAGCAATATTAGGCTATAAATTACCAAAGTGGACTGCAACTTCAGCAGCTGTTTCCTATTTCTCCTGCTTTCAATGTTTTGTAAATGCAACTAGTATCAAGGTGTCATTTTTTTCTATTATTTACATCCTGTTTCATAATTGCATACCATGGACTCACTTGTTGCTATATATTGTCTTCAATATAGATGCTTTTAATCAGAAAGAAATCTGAATCAGAGAATATTGATTATCCAACACAAATAAACCCAACTATGAATAGTGACAAGATATTTACCTCCATTATGCTTAATAGTGGCATTATTATGTACAAATGTGATTGCATTAATTTAGGGATGTTGTCACTCCTGGGGAATGCTTGAATCACTCAAGGACAGTGAATAGGGTGAGTAGAGGTTTAGCAAGTTTCTTCAGGAGAGAATAATGTATGCCAAGTCTATGACCTGATACTTTACAAAACTTCAGTAGAGTTGCAAACTTGATGAATGCAATGGCCTGTGAGTTTGCACATACCCTCATGACCTTGTTTCAGTGTACACAGTTATTGCTGTTTCTTCTTGTTTTGCTTTTCTTTTTCAATTTACTTGAAATGTACAGTATGCTGGTAAGTTATTTTGGTCTTACGTAAAAACCTAAAGTAGATTGGGCCAGATATCGTCTCATTCCATCATCTGGGTACAAGTTATTTGGTTTTTAACTCCACATTTTGTTCATTGTTGAAAGGTTTTTGAATAGAAAGTATCTCTACTATATTACAATGACAATAATTATATTTTCCTCTCAAATAACCACAGATTATTTCTTTTTAAAAAGGATCAGGGGATTAAGTCTAAGATGATGAGTACTAGAAATTGTCATAGGAATTTAAAAGAGAAGGAGGGGGAAAAGGAGAAAGAGGAGGAGAGACTTGAAAAAGACCTAGAAAGATTTAAAAAAAAATCCCCCAAAGTATTTTGTTACACAGAATGTGATTTAGATTTTTTTATTTTCAGAAATGTCTGTGTAAATCTAGCTGTGAGATTTTTTAGCTTATTGCTACTTTATAAATGCAAAGCAACTTGAATTTATCTCATTTTCTCATACAACAGGGATACCGCCATCCCATTTTCTAGTCCCATATGCAAAATAACAGCTCTTCGTGCATGCCTCAATAAATTTTGAATTTAAATTAGGCAATGAAGGTAAGTGGGGAGGAAAAAAGTGCTAACATTTTTCAATGTTTATTACCTGAACTTCCAAATTACTTTGAAGAAAGTCACAAACTTCTCTAAAATTAAAGGTAGGCACAGCCCAAATATTGTATTTTCAACCATGCAAGCCAGATACACAATTATAAGTTCTTATTTTTGTTATCCTTCTAACTTTACACTCTAAATGATCTTGTAAAAGAAGACATGGTGAATTCTGTGGTCCTATTCCAGATGGTTATGAATATTGCATTTATATTATCTGGTGGAGTCTAATAAAGTAAGTTGTTGTAGTACAATTTTGTCTACCTAGTAAATTTGTAGGAAACAGAATTATCTCTAGACTCTTTAATTTTAATAACCTTGAACTGCCATCTTTACCATCCAAAACATCAGGCACAGGAAACGTAAGACATTGATAAACATGGACTGATACTATCTTATTTCTTCAACTGTTATTCTCTTAATGTTTAGATAATTTTTCTCTTTCTTTCTCCGTCTCTGTCCCTGTCTGCTTCTCTGTCTCTCTTTCTCATGTGTGTTCTGATTCATGCTCCTATTCCTGCTCTTATCCTCTCTTTTGAGTAGAAACTGCATAGCATAGTGTTAGGCATAATTTACTTGACGATCACTTACATAACACTATGTGACAGGCACTGTTCTAAGCTTTTTAAAAATTATTAACTTATTTCATCTAACATAATTCTCACAGCAAATCTATGAAGTAGGCATTATTGTAATTGCCATTTTTCATATGACTAAACTGAAGACCCAAGAAATTAAATCAAAATATTAAGGTGGAACAGGGTGAGAGTTTAAATTAAGGTGCATTCCACTTTTAAGGAAGCCCATCGCTATTTTCACTATGCTGTCACTCTTTAAATAAACTGACATGTGTAAACAGGGCTATGAGTTATGTGGTAGATAATTCCCTAGAGATAATACTAATTCATTCTTTAAAAATAAATCAGGGCCTTAGTGTACAGCTCAGTGGTACAATGCTTGCCTGGTATGCGCATGGCCCTGGTAGGATCCTTAGCACTACACATGCAAAATAAATAAGAAAATTAAGAAACCTACTAGTTGTTAATAAGCATTTGTTGATTTATACTGTAGGTCTGAGTGTCCAAAAAATTCAATTCAAACTTGTAAGCATTTTTAAGTATTGATTAATGTAAATTTCAGTAATGGTTAAATTTTATTAAGCCTTCACAGATTTATATTGCCCTGTATTGTATCTAAAACTCCCCAATCATTATTCATAAAAATCTAGTGAGGTATGCACTATTATTACTCCAATACTGGAAGTAACAAAGTGAGGCTCAGAGAAGTTATGTAACTTTATAAATCTGATTGCTCCTAAGAGGCTCAGCTATGGCTTGAATTGGTCTGGAGTACAAACTATGAACTTCAGTACTTCTCATTTGTGATACCACTCAGAAAAATGGGTAATCCATTTATTACTGACTTCAGATTTTATTCTACATACCTAACATGATGTAATAGAATACTCCTTCCATTTCTTCCAAACTCGATGGTTTCTTCTGCTGAACTGATCAAGTTCTGCTTTCTTCTGGTCACTTTCTGTGTCCTTTGGTCTGATAACACCCAAGTAAAATATTAAAAATTAAAATTCACAATCTAATGCCTAAAATCTAAATCTATCTAACCACTTTTATATTTCATAATAGAAGACTTGACCCCTCCCTCCCCCTGGATTCCCAAATCCAGGGCAGACTAATGTCTTTGGAGATGACATAAAACAATTTATTCCTTCTTCCTTTACCTAACATCTTGCCTACATGGATGATTCTAACTCATTGCTCAACCTTTTCTCTATCTTTGGTGCTCAGTTTTTGCCTCTACCTCTCCTTAACTCTTCATTTGGTCTTGCTTATCAGCACCCCTCTGCTGCCATACAAAACGACAGTGAGTTTGATAAATACTCAAAGGTAACCGAAATGTACCAGTGATTTCTGCTATATCAATTGCAGGTTTTAGCAAACTTGGTGATCAAAACATGGATGTCTCTATTTTTACTTCTTTTTGAACATAAAATATAAATTATTTTCCAGAGACACTAGCACATAGCAGTCTACAGAATTGGGAGTATCTCTGGATATCCACATCTCTACATCTAGTGTCACATTTGAATATGGGGAATTCTCACAAATATAAATATTTTTAATCAACTAAATGATGTTTAAGTTTTTGACAGATTATTTTGTTATTATTCATTATTCATTTATCGGTGCACTTTGTTATTTTTTTTTTTTTTATGAACCTAAATACTAGAGTGCTCACAGTGAGGGATTTTCAAATGAGTAGTAAAGATCTGTGCTGATAGAATTTTCTTTCTTTTTTCCTTTTACTTCTTTAACTTTCAGCAACATAAAAGTTACTATAGTTGAATGATTTTGTTTTTTGTTGTTGTTTTGTCAGATGACAACCAAGGAAAACCTAGAAAATTTATTTAGATTTTTTTAATTAGCAAAACATGCTGCATAAACAAAAAGTTCTATTTGGGGGAATACTTCTAAGCTACTTGGAGTATATAAGAAAAAGCAAATTGTTATATTACTCTATATTCCTTCTAATAATAAAATGAGTTTTAGAAGAGTATTTAGAAGATAAAGACGTAGTGACTGAGTTGGCCAGAAGTAGAGGTTACATTTCAAATGCAGACAAGTGAGAAAAGATCTGGGCTTGTGTTATAAATTCTACTTCTAATTAACAATTTGCTATTCTTGTCATTTTATTCTTCTACACCCAAGTATCACCTTTAACAGTGGAGGTCAGTGACACACAATCTTGAAAAACATGTATTCCAGCTAAAATACTTTGGACTCAGATTCAGTGTGCATGTAAAACTGTATTACTTCATTTCAATCCTTAAGAAAATTCAATCGGTATTATCTTTTCACAGAGGATGAACTCGGCCATTGTGTGAGTCCGTGGTATTTGCTTAGAGATTCAGGTCTTTCAACATACTTAAGCTGGAGCTATGAACAAATGACTTGATTTCACAGAATCTCAGAGTCTTCTCGACTACAAATTGAGAATGTTAATATTTACTTACTTTTGAAAGTATTATATGAATTAGTTAACAAGAAAGAGCATACGATTTAGATCCCCACAGTTTCTATTCTTTCCTCTTGATCTCTTGTCTCATACTTCATTTCTACCTTGAAATTATTTTTTAATGAGCCAAGACTGCTTATCTCACAACTTTTTATTTATTACTTTGATACTTTTATTTATTGCTTTGATTTTTTATTACTTTGATAAGCTTGGAAGGTCTAACATACTGAATAACCAGTATCCTCACTCACCTTTAGAAAAGACAGTATATTAACTAAATTTAATAATCACTGTGAATACCTCTGTTAGTTACTTCCTCTCAAGTTAATTCCTTTTCTTGGTTTAAACCATACTAAAAAGAAATTATAAGAAAAAATTAAATTTTACCTTAACCCTTTAAAAAAATTAATAATACATTGTAGTTATGCATAATATAGGGATACATTTTGGCATAATCATACATGTATGGAATAAATTCAGTCCCTAGAACTTTCCCTTTCCCCTCTCCTCCCTTCCCAGTTCCCTTTCTTCACTCTACTGCTTTTTCTTCAATTTATTTATTTATTTTTAATCAGTGAATTATAAATATACATAAAGGTAAAATTCACTGTGGTGTATTATTCACATAGCCTTTTTTAAACACATGTGAAATGCCATGTTAATAAGTTTATGACGGAAATAAAATGAACAATTAAAGCAGTCAAGTATGCATTTTTGTAACAATCTAGTGTTGACTAAAAATAGCACCATAGTAAAGATAAATAAACAATCTTGTGTTCCAAAGCATAAGTTCTGTGATGATGCAAAATCCTTTTCCAAGTTAGGTATATCCCTTTTCATCTGTACAACTTTGGTTCAAGGTCTTTGCTTTTCTTAGGGAGGAGCAAGACCCTTTGTAAGTAATATGGGAAACTAATAATTTTTTACACACGAATGTTGTTAAATCAAATATCAGAAGATGTTAAATCAAATATCACAAGTGAAGTATCAAAAATAATCCTGGGTTCATTGGAGATTTTCCATAATCTTCAGCAGCTAATACATATTATTGCATTATTGTGTTATTCTTCCAATAAATCTTTTTTGTTAAGACAAATAATTTGAAGCTGAAAATTATGCTTCTATATTTTCTAGTAGAAAATGGCATGCTAAGAAAGTTCAACTTCATAAACTGTCTGGGTCTTGCGTGCAACAGTTTTGAAAGTCTAATCTGGTAGAGAGAGTGAGCACCTGGACTAGGGTGTAGGGTATTGAATAGTCTGGACCAGACCTTCATCTGAAGATGCTGATCTCAATACACAGAAAAACCTTTCTGTAGATAAATTCCCCACCATGTCCTTTGTATACTTGAACATGCCAGAATTGAGGAAGAAAAACAAAGAAACATATAAATTAACTTCCATGTTTTCTTCATTTTCGTGGAGCCCAATCCATAAACAAAAAGTATTCCTTCCACAGGTAAAAGATATATTAAAATACATTGTTATTAAATTAAAAGCATGGCCATTTTTAATGTAGACATGTAGACACATATATCTGATCTGATATTTATAATGTATCCTACAGAATATGTGGAATAATAATGTTTCAAATGGCACCTACATTATTTTGACAGACTAATCATATTTGAAATGTTTTTATAGCTATCATATTGAATATTAATTATTTAGTATATAAAAATGATCTTACATTGTACTATACTGTGTTTTGCTGTTGTGTATTATGACACACTGATAAAGACTGACTCATATAATTCCAAAATCCCATAGCCCCATAAGCCAAAATTTTTTACATAATTGTCAGATTCATTGGATGACAAAACTGGAAGGATGTGAAATTCTTTGTAGTTTTCATTTTTCCTGCTCAACATAGTTCTTCATAGGCCTCACTACAGGAATATGATGGAGTTTGATTATGGAATGCTTTCATAGATGTTACTGGGGGTATCATAGAATATGATATGCATTTTACTACTGCTTAAAAATATGTAAAATTCTCAGTACTTGTAACATATCTGGCTCTGAATATTTTGGATAAAGCCTTTGGACCTCTTTTAAGAATCTTACTATGATAACTAAAATTTATATAAGATTAAATGAGAGAAATAAATAGTATCATGAGAACAAGAATGATTTCAAGTGCTGGCTACTTTGTATGCCCTGTGTTTCATGCCTCCAAAAGTCATCAATTTTGAACAACAGGAGACTAGATTCTACTTGTGAAAATTAAAGTGATCAGAAGTTGCGTTTTTTCACACCATTCCCTAATTACAACCAGTGCAAAGTTGTCTTTCCAAAGTCAATAGCATCTAGCACTTTTCCAATAAACTTATCACTCCTTTCAAATTAAAAAGAAAAAGAAAGAAAACTATCATTCTTC
Organism: Geosciurus inauris; assembly: GCA_004024805.1. NCBI lineage: Eukaryota > Metazoa > Chordata > Mammalia > Rodentia > Sciuridae > Geosciurus > Geosciurus inauris. The sequence goes on along the minus strand of PVHX01030201.1, from coordinate 4,185 downwards.
CTCCTCTCACGTGTCAAGATTAAGTCCAAAGGATATTATTTACTCAAAAATTTGAAACTGTATTCCATCTCCTCCTGATGATTTGTATTGCTGTGGCTTTTCCGGCACATGGATATCCCATGTGCCAATGGAAGTGATAGATAAAACTATAACTGATGTGTGTAGACATGATACTTGTCATAATAATTTATCATCTTCTTCTTATAAGTAAAACAATATATATTCATTCCACCAAGTATTTCTTCCCAAATAAGTTGTGTTTGCAATGGAGGCTGTAATGGCTTAGCAGGTATTTTTTAGCTCTCTGGAAGGCCAACCTTCCCTGACCTTTAGTATTATACTGAGCCACCCTTGAGCTATACTTATGTTAAATGTTAGGACTGCCCCACAACTAGCACCAGCCTTTTCAGCTGCACATGGAGGAAGCTTCAGTGCATGAATTAGATGGTAAGGTTGAAAATGAAAGCAACTGTGTTTCCAATAATCAGAGATTAGTTAAATATACCAGTCAGTGTATCTATGTGATATAATACTTTACAATCATGAAAAACTCTAATATAAAAGAAATACATTTAAAGATGAGAAGTTATTAGGGAAATTTAAAAAATAGTATTCAAAAGCAATTCAAAAGTATAATAGCAATATTATATAAGCTTATGTAAATATGCAGGTAATATGTAATTTTTGTGAAATAAAAGTTCTTGAAATTTCAAACATTTGTGGTAATGATTCGAGTATAATTGAGTTACTTGTGGTTTAAATTTGTATTTATTTAAATTTGTATTTATTTACAAATACCTAATTTGTATTTATTTACCTTTTTTAAAAAATATTTTTTCTAATTAGGTATACATGATAGCAGAATGCGTTTAGATTTATTGTACACAAATGTAGCACAACTTTTCATTTCTCTGGTTGTACATGCTGTAGAGTCACATGATATGTGCAGTCATACATGTACCTAGGGCAATGATGTCCATCTCATTCTACATCTTTCTTACCCCATGTCCTATCTGTCCCCCTTTGACAAAAGTTCCTCCATTCTTCCCATGCTCTCTCCCACATTATGGACCAGCATCCACTTATCAGAGAGAACATTCGGCCTTTGTTTTTTTGGAATTGGTTTATTTGGCTTAGCATGATATTCTCCAACTCCATCCATTTACCTGAAAATGCCATAATTTTATTCTCTTTTATTGATGAGTAATATTCCATTGTGTATATATATACCACAGATTCTTTATCCATTCATCTATTGAAGGGCATCTAGGTTGTTTCCACAGTCTAGCTATTTTGAATTGAGCTGCTATAAACACTGAAGTGGCTGCATTACTGTAATGTGCTGTTTTGTTTTTTTGTTGTTGTTGTTTTGGTATCAAGGATTGAGCTCAGTGACAGTTGACCACTGAGCCACATACTCAGCCCTATTTTGTGTTTTATGTAGAGACAGGGACTCACTGAGTTGCTTAGTGCCTCACCGTTGCTGAGGCTGGCTTCTCCTGTCTCAGCCTCCCTAAATGATGGGGTTACAGGCGTGCACCACCACACCAGGCTTTGTAATGTGCTGTTTTTTAAGACTTTTGGGTATAGGCCAAGGAGTGGGATAGCTGGGTCAAAGTGTGGTTCCATTCCAAGTTTTCTAAGGAATCTCCATACTGCTTTCCAGGTTGGTTGCACTAACTTGCAGTCCTACCAGCAATGTATGACTTTTCCCCCACATCCTCACCAACAATTATAGTTGTTTATATTCTTGATAAGTGCCATTCTGACTGGTGTGAGATGAAATCTTAGAGTAGTTTTGATTTGCATTTCTCTAATGGCTAGAGATTTTGAGCATTTCTTCATATATTTTTCATTGATTGTGTATCTTCTGAGAATTGTCTGTTTAGCTCCTTAGACCATTTGTTGATTGGGTTGTTTGTTTTTTGGTGTTCTGTTCTTTGAGTTTTTTATATATCCTGGAGATTAGTGCTCCATCTGATGTGTGTGTTGCAAAAATTTGCTCGCAAAATGTAGGCTCTCCCTTCACCTCAGAAATTGTTTCTTTTGCTGAGAAGAAGGTTTTTAGTTTGAATCCATCCCATTTCCAAATTCTTGATTTTATTTTGTGCACTTTAGGAGTCCTGTTAAGGAAGTTGGGGCTTAATCCAATGTGATTAAGAGATTAGGCACAGGATCTCTGGTCTAATTCCTAGGTCCTTGATCCACTTTGAGTTGAGTTTTGTGCATGGTGAGAGATAAGGGTTTAGTTTCATTTTGCTGCATATGGATTTCCAGTTTTCCTAGCACCATTTGTTGAAGAAGCTAACTTTTCTTCAATGTATGTTTTTAGTGCCTTTGTCTAATATAAGATAACTGTATTAGCCGAATGTGGTGGCTCAAGCCTGCAATCCCAGCACTTAGGGAGGCTGAGACAGGAGAATCTCGAGTTCAAAGCCAGCCTCAGCAATGGCAAGGCGCTAAGCAAGCAACTCAGTGAGACCCTGTCTCTACATAAAACACAAAATAGGGCTGGGGATGTGGCTCAATGGTCAAGTGCCCCTGAGTTCAATCTCCAGTACAAAAAGAAAAAAGATAACTGTATTTATGTGGGTTTTGTCTTTGTCTAGTATAAGATAACTGTTATTTATGTGGGTTTGTCTCTCTGTCTTCTGTTCTGTACCATTGGTCTACATGTCTATTTTGGTGCCAATACCATACTGTTTTTGTTACTATAGCTTTGTAGTATAGTTTAAGGTCTGGTATTGTGATGCTTCCTGCTTCATTTTTCCTGCTAAGGATTGCTTTGGCTGTTCTGGGTCTCTTATTTTTCCAAATGAATTTCATGATGCTTTTTCTATTTCTATAAGGAATGATGTTGGGATTTTAATTGAAGTCACATTGAATCTGTATAGTGCTTGGGGTAGTATGGCGATTTTGACAATATTGATTCTGTCTATCCGAGAGCATGGGAGATTTTTCCTTCTTCTAAGTTCTTGTTCAGTTTCCTTCTTTAGTGCTCTTTAGTTTTCATTGTAGAGGTCTTTTATCTCTTTTGTTAAATTGATTCCCAAGTATTTTATTTTATTTTATTTTTTTGAGGCTATTGTGAATGGAGTAGTGTTCCTAATTTTTCTTTCAGAGGATTCATCACTGATATATAGAAATGCATTTGATGTATGGGTATTGATTTTATATCCTACTACTTGCTGAATTCATTTATTATTTCTAGATGTTTTCTGGTGGAATTTTTTGGATCATATAGAATCATGTCATCTACAAATAGTAATAGTTTGAGCTCTTCTTTTCCTACCCATATTCCTTTAATTTGTTTCATCTGTCTGATTGCTCTGGCTAGAATTTGGAGGACTATGTTGTATAGCATTGGTGAAAGAGGGCATTCTTGTGTTGTTTCTGTTTTTAGAGGAAATGCTTCCAATTTTTCTTCATTTAGAATGATGTTGGCCTTCAGTTTAGCATAGATAGCTTTTACAATGTTGAGTTATGTTCCCACTATACCTAGTTTTTCTAGTGTTTTGAACAGAAAAGGATGCTGTATTTTGTCAAATGTTTTCTCTGCATTCATTTGTATAATAATATGATTCTTTAAGTCTCTTGATGTAATGAATTATGTTTATTGATTTCCATATGTTGAATGGAATTTGCATCCTTGAAAGGAATCCCTTGATCATGTACACTATTTTTTAAATACATTTTTGTATGAAATTTGCCAAAATTTTATTGAGAATTTTTGCATCTATGTTAATCAGGAATATGCTCTGAAATTTGCCTTCTTTGATATGTCTCTGGTTTTGGTATCAGGGTGATACTAGACTTGTAGAATGGGTTTGAAAGAGTTCCCTCCTTTTCTAGATCATGGAATAATTTGAGGAGTATTGGTATTAATTCTTCTTTGAAGGTCTTTTAGAACTCAACTAAGAATCTATCTGGTCCAAGGCTTTTCTTTTTTGGTAGGCTCTCCATGGTGTCTTCTATTCTCTTGCTTGAAATTGATCTGTTTAAGTTGTGTATGTCCTCCTGATTCAATTTGGGTAGGTCATATGTTTCTAGAAATTTTTCAGTGACTTCAGGGTTTTCTATTTTACTAGAATATAAATTTTCAAAATAGTTTCTAATTGTCTTCTGTATTTCAGTAGTGTCCATCATATGTCCTTTTTCATCATGCATTTTAATAATGTGTTTTCT